>VANL01000736.1:0-24716 GCA_006352455.1 Brachionus sp. 'Tiscar'
TTTAATTTTAAGAGACGTACCAAAAGTCAAACCTCTAGTTTTAGACCATGTAATAAAAATTGAATATTCGATTTAAATACAGTGTTTATTTTAGATTTTTGGGTTTAGTTACAAGTAACTAAATGAGAGTAAGTTATAACATGGGCGAGATAGTACTTGTTACATGTAACAACTTAAAAAATCCGATTTAGTTACATGTACTAAGTTTCGAGAATTTACGGTACATTATTATTATTATTAAGATAGGAAAAACAGTCAAAGCGGAATTTGTTAATCTATAAAAGACTGGATAAATTTGGATAACCTAAAAGTAAGAACCACTAAACTAAAACTAATAGTTAGAGTTCACTTTTATTGATAGAATGCCCTGAAATCTATGGTTGCAGCAGACTTCTCTCCTTTAACGAAGATTTGTCTCTAAATTTCGATGCGTCCAAAAAAAATTTAAGAAACAAACAAACAAGAACATTTAGTTGAAAATAAAATTATTTTTAATTGTAAAAATAGCAATTATCTAAATTTTTTTTGTTGGCCATGTAATCGTGAAGTCAAAAAGCAGAAAAAAAATATTCTTTATTTTTAGAAGAATTTTTCTTTTATATTTAATTTTTTTATCATCGTAAAATCTGACGTAATTTTTTAAATAAATAAAAAATAAAAATTTAATATAAATTTATTTTTTTTTAAATTGAAAATAAGAGTTTTATTAATTTTTCTTTGAAAATATTTAAAATTTAGTTGAAAGATATGATTAACATTATTTGAAAAATATAATTATGAATGATTTAAATAACATTTATTTATTTTGAATTTTTAGATAATTAGATAAAAATGTTTCAAATTTTTTAAATAAAATTAAAAAAAAATTTATTGGTAATTAAATTAGATGATCAATTAATTTATTTCAAAATTTAAAAACAAAAACAAGTTAATTGCATGTTTAAATATAAAATTTAATCTTGATTTGGAAAAATGCAAAGCTTCATTTTAAAAAAATTAAAAAAAAATTAATGTAAATCGACAAAATCAACTAATACTTGTGGTAGATAATTTTGATAAAATAATTTATTTTTTTTAATTACCACAGCACACAAACATTGTAATGACAGATGCTTAAACTTTTGATTGAACGAGACTAGATATTTTTCTTCGTACTTTTGAATAAATGTTTTGAAATGATCGTTTCTATAATCTAAATGTGCACCATATTTTAAAAACAAATTAATCACTGAATCAACTAGAGTTTTATTTTTGCACAAATATTTGGTCATTATACAGGCATTGACACAATTATTTTTGCTTTGTCGATCCCAATACTCCTTAGAATCTGCATCAGCTCCACATTTAAAAAAAAACTCAACACACTTAATGCTTATCGGATCATAAAATTCCAACTGGTTCCTATACTCAAATTCTTTTAGTAGATTTGGTTTTAAGCTCATTGCCATAATGCTCATTTGACCAAGAAAATTTTTATCAAAAATTACCAAATTTTTGCCGATCTTAAACAAAGATTCATCTGGCTTTTCACATTTTTCTAATAACAATCGCATCATTGAAACTGATATCTTCTTTATAATTTCTAAATTATGGACTATGTAAAAATTGTCTTTAGATGCACAACAATCAACTTTTGCCTCTTTCTTAGCTAACTGTTCATCATTAAACTCAAATATTTCATCAAAGTTAAATTCACTTAAATTAAAATTGACCCGAAATAATGATTTTGGTCCCACTTGACACACTCTGTTCATTTCATGAAGACATATTTTCAAAATTTTAATCAAAAATTCATCAAAAAGAATTAAGTTGTACTTTTTTAGTCGACGATTTGTGTTCAAATAGTTAAGAAAAGCAGCTAGATTTATTAAATTTTGCATTATGGAATCGTCCAAGGGTCGTAGGTATTTGATTTGTAAACTTAAAATTACAAGCCATAGATACTGAACTCTATCACAATTTTTCGCAAAAAAATTATCTAAATTCAATATCCTAGAATTTAAAAAAAGCATTCTATACAAATCTAATTTAGCAAAATTGTTTAGTCTATCTAATTTTAGTAAGACCTGCTCTCTAATTAGCAAATTTTGCATTACAATTTCAATTGAACACCGTGAAATTTTGTTTAAATCAGTGACTGATTCGAACTCGGGCAAAAAATTTTGCACATAAATTGAATTTTTTGAGATTCGAGCCTTTTTTCTTTCAACTAAAGACATTTTCCAATAGTCTAGCGCTTTTTGAATGCATTGCTCTTTTTCGCACATTTTACTTCCAATTATTTCCAAAGCAAATATTTTTATTTTCGGTAAGAAATTAAATTTTTCAATTAAAATATTAAATTTTTCACAATCACCTTTTGAGTAAAAGTTAAAAAAATTATAAATTAAAAAGACTTCTAGCCTACCATTTAGGGCTGCTAAAACTAATGGACATTCCACTGTTAAACTGTTCACAATAAATGGATTCAATTTCAATATATAATTAAATTTCTCATTATCATTTAAATCAATGCTGTAAATAAAGACATTTCTTCCAAGATAATTCGTATGATTTATGTCTAGGCCTTTTGCAATTAGATATTTGACCATCTCTAAATTGCTCTCAATATTCCGTACTATGAAAAAAAAATTGAAAATTTTATTTTTAAGTAAAATTTTGATCATTTTACTCAAATTTATCTGTATTTAAAAAATTAAATTTTTTAATTTTACTGTAAAAATAAAATGCAAAAAATAACGTCAAATTTTCGAGCTAAGATTAAATCTTAAATGAAAAAAATAATTTGAGAATTTATTCAAAATTGAAAGCTAAGTTTTTCTGTTAATCATACGTTTTAATTTAAGATAAATAGCCTCAAAAATATTTGTACTAAATTTTTAAAATATTAAAATTTAATTAGATCTTCTTTTTAGATAGATAAAAAAAAATTAAATTTTAAATTTAAAAACTATTTTGCAAAATTATTCTTATTTTATTTTATCTAAATTAACAGTTAATAAAACTATTCGAAAAGTTGATCTCTTATTTTTTTTAGTAAAATTCCAAAAAACCTAAAGATGTTAATTTGGTAAAATCTAAATTATTCATTATAATATTTCTTAATGCAATGCTGCTACGATATCTTGAATTCACCATATTTTGCGTAAATTATGGTAAATTCACGATATTTTACCATATTTACCGTAAAATATGGTAATCTAAAAAAAGGTTATTTTTCGAAAAATAACGATAATTATCGTAAATTACCGATAATAATTGTAAAATTAAGTGAAAAAAAAAATTCCAAAATTTTTCGAAAAAAAAAACGATTTTCATGAAAAAAAAATTTTTTTTTTTAATTTTTAAAAAGGAAAAAAATTAAAAATTAGATTGAATTTTTGACGAAAATTTACCTAAATTTCGGTAAATTTTTGTAAAAAAAGGTGAAAAATGGTAAAAAATTAATAAAAAAGGAAAAATCTATTTTTTATAATTAAATTCAATTTTTTTTAAACAAACTATACAAACAACAGCTTAAAAGCAAAAAAAGCTAGAAAATAAAATTTATTTTGTAAATAATATTTAAATATTTATTTTCATAGTTTGTTTAAAAATAATTGAATCTAATTATAAAAAATCCATTTTTTCTTTTTATGTCAATTTTTTACCATTTTTCACCTTTTTTTTACAAAAATTTACCGAAATTTAGGTAAATTTTCGTCAAAAAATTCAATCAAATTTTAATATTTTTTCTTGTTTGGGTAAAAAAAAGGAAAAAATAGAATCAAGTGTAAAAAAGGCAAGAAAGTCTTTAAGTTTTAAACAAAACCATATAAGATTAAGAAATTTTCGATATATTTCAAGAAATGCGCTTTAAGAATTTTTATGATATTCTAAATCAGCATGTCTGATCATCCTTAAAAGGTTAAAAGGTTCTTATATTAATCATGTGCTCTAATTCACTTTATAATCGAAAATTAAAAAAAAAACATCTTATTTAAAATATATTATTTTAGAATTACCAAAACTAAATGCATTTAAATTTTTATTAAAAAATTATTACCAGCATAAAAAAGACAATTTTCTCCTTTTGAATCTAATATGTTTATATTTGCTTTGGCTTCTTCGACTAAATAGCGAACAAGTTTAAAATTATTAGTCAAGCAAGCTGCCCTGGTAAAAAAATAAAATTATTATTTTATTTTATATTTAATAAAAAACAATTTATTTAAATACATTAAAGGAGTAGATCCAAAGTAGGATTCAGTTTGTATGTTCACGTCAGCACCATTTGAGAGCAAAAATTTAACCGATTCTAAATTATTTCTAGATTCATGTCTGCAAAGATGCCACAGAATTGAGGCTGTAAAATTAAACAACGCTTTATAGCCATACAAAGTTTCATAACTAAAAAATGTATAATTGTCCCAAAATTCTGAGTTTTTCAGAGATATATTGATTTCAAGATTAGCACCGCACTCATCGATAAGAAATTTGGCTATTTTATGATTATTTCTGAGTAGAGCTAACAAAAGACAATTTTCACCACAATTATAACTAGTCTTGTTGCTTAAGACTGAGTTTACCAAATTTGAACGATCTTTTCGAGACAATGAGAGCAAATATTTTTCTAAACCATCGAAATCATCATTTTGCACAAAGTCACTAATTATCTTATCCATCGCAAATCATATATTTTGAATGAATAATCTTTGCAGGGTTTTAAATAGGCATTTTAAAAGAATCTTGAATTATTTATTAAAATTTTTTTTGTAATAATATGGTTTTTATTCTACTATCTAGTCAGGCTTAACGAAAAAGCACAGTTCTAGGGAATGGCTTAATAGCAAAAATAAATTAAAATAAAACTTGATTTAATAACTGTTTAATATGGGAAATTAATGCCTGTACGTGCATTGCTTATTCAAAAATACAAAAATTTACTTTAAAAGCAAAAAAGATAATAAGCTTTGAAAAAAATAAATAAATCGATCCAAAATTATAGTTTTTTAATTCATAATTTAATAATTATGCTTAAATAATTTTAATAAAAATTCTTTTGATTTGTTTGTTTGTGTTATTTTCAGATACTATTTTAGACTGTGAAAAATTAATAAAATTATTTTTTTCTTATCTAGATCAGACAAAAATTATACTCTTTAAAGCTCTTAATGAAAATTTTTATTAATTTTTTTCCTTTAAGTTTTTGAAGTTTTCTTTATCAAAAGTTAAATTAAATCTGCATTATTCCATGATACATAAATTCATATTCTGGGCTTTGATTTCCTATCTAAGTGAGCTTTTTTTGTTTTTTAAAAAAATTTAGATCAGTCTGAAATTTTTCAATAAATTAGGGAAGATAAATTAAAAAATTTATTTAAAAGATTTAAAAAATATTTTAATTGTTTTCTTTTTTTATAGCTTTATAGTTAATGTTTATTCTGTTTCGATTGCGAATAGAGCGATAAATTCCTAATGTTTCGTCTGAAAAAAAAAAAGATATAAATTAAATTACTAAATTAAAAATTCTACTTTTTATTTCTTTATATATATTGACAATTTCATGGACTGCTTCTTGTTTAACTGCTTTAAGTCCACCCAATGACATTGATGATTTTGTTTTATTGCTCATTTTTGTCTAAAAATCAAAATTTAAAAAATAAAATGAAAATTCAATCAAGCAAGTTTATTGATCAGAAATTTTGTTGTCATAGTAATACTCAAGAGAGTCTAGTCAATCAAATGATTATTTTTATATTGTTTCTCCTGTTTTTAAGATTTTCGATAATAAATTTTCAATACAGGTTTTCTAAATAGAGGTTAGTAATAACATGATACTCAAAAATAACTTAGTTTATTTCAAATATTTCATTTAAAATTTGAATAAACTTTGAGACTTTAAATAAAAATAAAATACTTATTATTGCAAAACAAAATAAAACTATTTAAAATCAAATAGGAAAAAAACTGACCCCCAATTTAGATGTCTGTTTTTTTTTTGTAAATGAATCATTTTTAATTATGTAGTGTGTGACGGTCACTAGTCCGTCAAAAGTTGATGTTGGCCGTTTTGATGGCCGCGAAGCACAATTTTTTTTGTCTCAAAAAATAAAGGATTTTTCTTGTACTTAATTCTTTTGTCTAACAAATTTTTAAAATGTTTGTTTTCACACCCGGCAACCAAAACGGCTAACACCATTTTTTTGGCGGTCTAGTGGCAGTCACACAGGGTAGCCAACACTATTTTAAGTTAAAAAATATATACAATTTTTTAAAATTTAAAATTTAACTCTTAGAGAAATTTGACTTTGATATAAACAAATGCATATATGCATTTTTAGACAAATTTCTTCAAAAAAGAAAAAAAAATAGTAACATTAATGATTTTTTTTTCATCTCAAAATAATCTATATTTGAGCAAATTTTCATGAGGCTACTTAATTTCTTTAGAAAGCTATGGTTTAGAAAGTAATTTTTTGTTAATTCTCAATAACTTTAAAATTCAGTTAAGTTCAAAGTTTTTTTAGAATAACTTTTGATCAATTTAAGTCAGAAATACTTCAATTATATTATTCGAAAGAGAGAGTAATAAGGAATAAGCTAGTTTGATTTAAAAAATGACTTTATATTTAGATTCAAATATCAGAATAAAAAAAATTTATGAAATTTTTATTTTTTCTTTTCAAAAAAATGTAAACATTATGTGATCATTTATTTTTTTTGTGAGCATAAATAATCACATTTTTTGTAACCACTGATTTTGTAATCAGTTGAGATCACATAGTCGTCATGATACCCCTGATCACATTTTTTGCTTATCAATTGTTCACATAATCGTTATGACCCAAATTATGGTTCACCCGTTAAAACAAATAATATACAGGTGGAATAAAATCAGAAAATATATCTTTTTTTTTTTAAGTTCATTTCTAATAAAAGAAAAATAGAATAAAATCAATAAGAAGAGAATTGACAATTATTTAATTGAAAAAATTTTCAGTTCTTTTATTCACTCGATAAGAATATATACTTTTTTAAATTTTGATAACTCTAAACTCCTAACTAACTAACTAACTTACTTATTTTTAAAAGTTTTTTTTTAGATAAAGCAAAAAATTTGTATGTAAGTTTTCAACAGATTTGTTTTAAAGTCTTAGTCAAAAAAAGGATTGTATTCTTTTTTAAAGGTTTTATTTTTTGATTTTAGATTTCTGATTGAAAATAAATTTTTCAAAAACTTTTTTGACTAGAAACAAAAAAAATGTATCATAAAGGGCCGAAAAATTCCTCACAGTTTTGAGTGTAAAACATAAAATCCTTTAATAATCTTTTTCTTAAACTTAAGATATATTTTTTGTAAGCTATGAAGGATGCGGCTTAATTTTTTATCAATTTGTTTTACATATTTAATAAAGGTAAACAAAAGTTAAAAATCTTCAAATAAATTATTTGGCATTTAAATTTTTTTCATTTATCATCCAAGATATTTTCTAGAATGCTTAATTAACACCTAAATTTCTAATTTATATTGTAAATTTCAAATGAGTTAGCATTTTTGAGCGTTAGCTTAATTAATAAAAATTATTTTATAATAAATATTTATTTTTAATTTGAATAAAAATTTTTAAAGTAACATTGTTTGTGAAAAAATAATGATTGGATTTACAAATATGGCTAATTTGGTCGTTCTATTTATGCCAATACAAAAATGGATATGCTTTAAAATTAGGAAATGGTTGGTAAGCACTTGTTTTAAGATTGAAAGATCCTTTTTTTGACGAGTCTTTCAAAAAAAATGGTCTAAATATTGTCACGTCATTTTCAAAAAATTCAGTCTCGACTGAAAATTCTTCTGAGACCGATTCATAACTTTCAAAAGATTCAATAAATTCAATTGAATTTTGATTTGAATTTAAATTATCATAATAATCAGAAAAAAAACCATAATCAATTGAATTTGTGCTTTTAAATTTTTCAGGTTCTTTGGCATCTAAATTATCAATTCCAATTGACATTATAATTGAACAAAAAATTAGCAATTTCATAGTAATTTGTTGGTTCCTTTTTTTAATTATTATTGTCAGCTTATTTTATAGTTAATGAATTTCTAATTATATTTTACTCATATGTATATTGCAATAGATATCCTTATTTATAGAATTAAAATAATGAGTTTTTGGAACTTTTTTTAATTTTTGCCTTGAACTGATTTTAATCAAGTAAAAGATTATTTTTATTATTATCTTATTTTCCTAGATAATCAAACAAAGCAAAGCTACTTGTTCATTTAATAAAATTTTTCAAAAACTGACAGTTTGTGAAGTAAAAATAACGAAAATTACTTAAACCAGGACAAAATAGATATTTATTTATGGATTTTTTTTTTATATAAACAGCTACTAGTTTATACATTATTAATAAATTTTAGACGAAAGCAAATTATCTTTAGCAATATCTAATTTAGTATTAAAATTGATAGATAATTGATTTTGTGTTAAATAAACTTTTTGTTTGTAATGTACAAAATTTGATCTGGATGCTTTCAAAAATTTAAGTAAAAGTTTTTTTTTTACAATTTTGAGTAATCAAGATATCTCAGCGAGTTGCAAAGCTATTGATTTTTTATAGGTTTAAGGATCTCTTTAAGAATTTTTTGCTTTCGGCATTGTGAAATTTCATACAAGACTTCCAAAAAAAAAGCAGAAAAAAATTATAACATTTGTTCAAATACTCAAAAACTTGTTCTGAAGATGAAACAAAGTGAAACAACTGATGTTTCACCTACTATGAAAGACTGCAAAATCTGTGTGAATTCTGCAAAATTGCATGATATTCAAAAGTATTAAAAAATAAATCGAAATTAATTTGCACAGATTTTGCTGACTTCCGCAGTAGGTGAAACATCAGTTGTTTCACTTTGTTTCATCTTCAGAACAAGTTTTTGAGCATTAGAAAAAAAGTTTAAAATTTTTTGTATTGAAAGTTTTCTATGAAATTTCACAATGCCTTTGCTTTCTGATTTGATTGAGTGGGAACATCATGCTAAAAAAAAAAAATACTCGGAATTTCTAATATATTAGTATTTTTTTGAAAAAAATTTATTCAATTATTAGCGATACCGTCCTTAAATTTTCCATTTTTGGGTGTAAATATCTTTTTCATTCTTTTCTTTGTTTTAAATCAATTATCAAAATTTGCTTAGAAATATTTCCTTATTCTCAATTTAAATGTTGTAAATGAAAATTTTTAATCTTGGATAAGTAAGCATTTTTTATTTAAAATTTTAACTGGTCGTTAAAATTATTAACATTCAATTTTAAAAGTTTTAATATACATTTTTTTTATAATTTAAAAATTTCAATCCATCCTCGACTTAAAAAAATCTGGTTTAGAATTATAAAAAGTTTAAGAATATAAAATATAAATATAAATGGACACAATCTATCTAATGATTTTAAATTTAAAAAGCTTATTTTATTATTATTTTTTTCTAAAAAGAATAACCTAATATTTAATAAAATATCATATTGCTTAAATATAATATATGCAAAAGCTTTTTATTTAGTATTAAAGGTTGATTTTTAGATACTTTGGGTAGTTTTTCAACTTTATTTCTTTGAAATTATATTCAAGTTTAAATTTAACACTCGAAACCCGGAGGGGTTTTTTGGACCCCTTGAGTTACTTTTTATTTTTATTTTTTTTTCCATGAAAATAAGCATATTTTGCAAAAATATAAATTAACTTAAATATTTTTTGATTTTAAATATCTGATTTGAAATAAAATTTTAAAAAATGGGTAACGTTTATTTAAGCAAATACAAATTAAAGATAAAGTAAAAAGCTCCGAAAAAACTCCTCCGGTGTTTGAGTGTTAAAAAAAATAGTATTTAAATGAATGCATCATCTCTTACATTTTTTTTAAGTTGAATAAAATTTTTGAAAGAAATTTTAACTATTTGAAAAAACTAAAATTAAAATTAATTAATTGCTTTTGTTCTTAAAAAAATTAAAAAGGTTCTTATAATTTTTTTGATTTTCAATTATTCCATCTTATTAAAGAGATAGTCGCTTAATAAATTTAAAACAATTTGCTTCATGCTTGGCATATCAGTTAGTGACTATAGTTGGAGACTTTTTTCTCAATTTTTTATATTTTTATTTTGAGAATTTTTAGAATTTAGATTTGACTATTTATTATTATTATTGTTGAGCTACGGTAAGTTGAATAACTTACTGAGCGTATTTTAGAGATATAAAGTTATTCCTTACGCTATGGTAAACTTGACCATTTGTTTATATTTATGTCGTTGAATCAAAAGATGAGTTTTTTATTTCAAATAAAACTTTTTTTTATAAAAATTAACTTTAATTAATTTTGTTATCATTTTTATACATTTTTTTCCTTATTTACTCTTTGTGTAGCATAGTTTAAAAAATTTTATTAACTATTATCCCCCTTATGTTTTCCTAGATCAGTTTTTTTTTATTCTGAACAAATAGATGAAGTCCTATTGCTTGTATTTAACTGAGCATTAAAAAAATACTGAATGAGCATTAATTTTTTAGGGTTTTAGCAGTAAATTAAAATCATTAAAAAATATCTAATTGAGCATTAATTTATCATTTATTTAGCATTAAATTATATAACCATTATTGCACTAATAAAACACCTTTGGTTGTGATATAACAAATGTATTGTTGCTGGACATTGTTTTGCACGTCGTTTCACTTGATTGCATCTATAATACACGCGTTTCCCTACAATGTATTGTTTGTCATCGAAACACTCCAAATGCCATCACTTTTGATTTTTTCCATTGCTTGGTTCTTGTTGTTAAAGTACATAATATAGCCCATTTTCTTCTTGTTTGTTTGGATCTTTTTTTGACAATTTCTGTTTCGACATATTCTCTATCATCAGTATCTGTGTCGCTTTCATATTGTGCTACTCGTTGACTTGCCATTTTAAGTAAGACGCAAGTTTTTTCATCGTATTTATATTATACAAAATGTACCAATACGTAGTAAAAAGTACTTAATGGTAGCACTGTTAAGCAATTAATGTTGTTTTTTTTAAATTAATGTTGACTGCAAATTTATAATGTTCAAAAAATTTAATTTAAAAATTTAAAAAACGGGTTAGTCAATTTTTATTATTGAAAAAAGGCTAAATAAGGCAAAGTAAATTTCATTTGATCAAAAAATTTTAAATGCACAATTAAATTTCAATGCACATTTTAAAATATTACAATTCTTTTTCAAAATTTTAAAAATAACCCTTTTAAATGTTACATGAATTGCAAAATCTGCAATGAAATTTAACTGCGTACTTCGAATAATCAATCCGAAGATAACTTAAATTAAAAAAATTTTTTAATTTTTTAATAAAAATAATAGATTATCATTTGAATTAAGCTATAGAAATAAAACTATTTGAAAATTTAATTTGATTCATTCACTCATAATTGCTAATAAAATTCATCTAATTTATCATTGAATATTTTCCAAGAAAATTTAATCAAAGTGACTTTTATTTCCTTCGTATTAATATATAAATCAAATAAATAAATATTTATAAATCCGGAGCTCTTTTTATAATTTATTTTCTAATATTCGCATATATAAAATGAAAGGAAGTTTCCAAAAGAATAATCTACAATTTTCGATTTAAGTAAATTCAATTATATTTAATTAAAAATATAATCACTCTAGTGAGATACTAATTAGTCATTGATTGTATGAGCATAGAATTTTGACCACATGTATAGACAATTTTTTTCAATTATTTAAATTTTTATTAAAAATTTTGCATGATTTTTTGAAAATCAATAATTTCAAGTATTTCAACTTGATTTAAATACTCAGTTTACTTAGCTGCTTGATAAAATTGAGATAAATAATTTCGGAATATCTTTAGTTCTCGAGAACTCATTAATTATAAAAAAAAATCAAGCTAAAACAAATTTCCACTTGAAATAAATTAGATAGAATATTAATGTCGCATATGGGATAACAAAATATATATTTAATACTGAGCTTATCAAATTATTATTTGTTGATCTAGTGGTCTATTAGATAGCGAAGCATCGCAAAAATTACTGTGTATTTTTTTTTTATTTTAAGTTTTTTTTATATTTAGAAAAATGAAAATTTTAAAAATTTTTTGTCTGATTGTTTTAATTATTGGAATTGATTGCCAATATTTAAATAACTGTTCGGACCATCCTCGATGTAGATGTCATTCGATAGTAACCAGCTGTGCCAGAGCTGGTCTCAATCGTGTGCCAAGAATTCAACAGAGTTCAGTAATATTGTAACATTTGATTTTTTATTTAAAATTAAGCTTCTTTAAATTAGTTTAATTTTTTAAGTGATCTAAGAGAAAATTACATTACAAAAATTGATTATGGAATATTTTTCACCCTTAGGAAATTAAGATCTTTGTAAAATTTAGATATTTTTATTTGAAAAAAAATTTAATTTTTCTATTTTTAGATTTTTGAATAACAACCGAATTAGCGAACTCGAAGCTTATGCTTTTGTTGGTCTTGAAGAACTTAAGGATCTGTCAGTAATTGATAGCAAAAAATTTTTTTCTAATATATTTTTTCTAGTCATTTATATGGTAATTCGATAGAAAGAATTCATCCATATGCGTTTACCAATCTCAGAAATTTAGAAACATTGTAAATTAAAAATATGTGTTTTCATTTTCTAATTTATTTTTTTAAAGATATTTGCAGCAAAATAGAATAAAAAAAATTGAAGCTGGCACATTTGAACATTTACTAAAATTGGAAAGATTAATACTCACTTCAAATTTGATTGTTTCATTTCAAGAAGACTTAATTAAACCATTGATCAGTTTAAAATCACTGTATATATTTAAAAATAAGCTAAAAATGTAGAAATTTTTTTTTTTTTAATTAAGTCGTTTGGACGACAATCATTTTAACTGTGATTGTGATATGTACTGGCTATGGCAAGCTATGAAACCTGTATCTGCACAATATCGATTGTACAAATTTTCTATTAGTGCATCTTGCTATGCTCCTAGTGAATTGAAGAATAAAAAAATATCAAGCTTGAGCAAATTTGATTTTAAGTGTGTTGAGCCCTTAATTGTTGAGGCACCAAAAGATGTAGAGCTTAATTCTAATAGTCTAAATGGTAAGGCTCAATTCGAATGCAAAGCAGTTGGATATCCAACACCAATAATCCAGTGGTTTAAGGATGGGTTAGTAAGAAGAATAAAAAATAAAATAATTTTATTTCTTTTTACTTAGACGAAGACTTATTTCTGAAAAATACTCAATTTCTAATGATGGAAATTTATTGTCAATTAAAGACATAAGCGAAAATGATGCTGGAAGATATGAATGCTTTGTATTTAGTGATTTTGGTGAAGCGAGAGCATTTGCAAATTTAAAATTTAGTCATGAATCATGTAAATAAATATTAAAGAAAATTTAAAAGAGTGTTAATTTTTTCCTCAAATTTCTAGTTGATGAATTGGAGTTTGATAAAAAACTGGAATCAAATAAAATTGAAAATTTTATTGTCGAAAATGACATTATAATTCTTGATTCAAATGATGTTAGACAGCAAGCTTCATCAAATCGTTATTGTAAGTTTTAAAATTATTTTTAATTTTAGTTTTTTATTAAAAAAATTTAGAAAAAAAATTAAAATTTTTTGTTTTTTTTAGGGTTTATGATAAATTTTATTTTATAAATTTTGAACTTATGATGCTGTTACATTTACTTTAATTAAAACAAACATACATTAATTTCAAATAGTCTTTAAAATAGAATATTTTGATAAAAATTTAATTTTGTTATTTTGAACTTGTTCAAAACTAAAGAGTCTAATAGTCTTTATTTTGAAGATGAGATATTTTTTTAAACTTTTTAATTTAAAAACTATTAAATAATTCAAAATCTTAAGACTCAACCTAATAGAAAAGTCTTTCTTAATATTCTTTCTTTAACATAAAAAACTATTTTATTACAAAATTTAAAACATTAAATTTTTTAAGCAAATGAATTATCCTTTTTGAAAATTCCAAATGATCTCACTGTAACCGAAGGCAGCACAGCCACATTTTCTTGCCAAACAAGTCAATACAATGATAAAGTTACATGGCTAAAGGTAAATTTAATTTGAGACTTTAAATTGATTAGAATTAGTTTTTAACATTTAACTCGTCAAGGACGGATTTATCATTGAGAACAATTACCATCTAAGAATAAAATACAATGGAGATCTTGAAATTCAAAGAGTTTTAACAGAAGATGAAGGTTTTTATGTTTGTTCAATTGGGACTTATGATAGTATAAAATATGCTCAAGCAAAATTAACTGTTAATGGTAAAAAAAAATTTAGTAAAAATATTAAAAACTAAATAAAATAATTTAATTATCAGTACCGGCCAATTTTATTAAAAGACCGATTGATATAAATGCGATTGAAGGAGATTATGCTGAGTTTTATTGTAAAGTAGCCGGAAAACCAGATCCCAAAATAATTTGGAAAAAAGATGGTTAGTTTTTCAAAATTTTTTTTCTTTTACTCAAAGTCAATTTTTTTAAGGAGAAATGATTGAAAAAAAAATCAATCAAAATTCAATATTTTCAGAATTTGAATTTTATCAAAATAATGAATTGTTGCGTATAAATAATTTAAATCCAGAGAAGCATTCCGGTTTATTTAGTTGTATTGCAATCAATTCGGTTAACACAATCTCTTCAGATGCCAGACTTTATGTTTCTCAAGCAGGTAGACAAATTAAAAGCTTATTAAAAAAATTTTTTAGAAAAAATAATTTCATGTGATTTTGGACAAAAAGAGGTCTATAAAAATCTTAAGTGTTTTTGTTTAAAGTTTTAAAATCTTGTGAAAGACAAGTTTTTTTTTTCTTAAACGTTTTATTTATCGAGTTCTAAAATTAATTTGATTAATTTCTTGAAAAAAATCAAAGTAGTTTAAAATTAAAAATAGCTAATTTTAAAAAATTCTTCGATAAAGACCCTTTTAGGGAAGGAAATGCGATACTCTTAATTTTTTTCTTTAAAGCTAAAATTCTTGAAAAGAAGATTAAGTTGATCTGATCTGAAAAAGTTTCTCCTTGCAACATTCACAACAAAATTTTTCTTTAATATATTTTTTTTAATTTCATATACTAAAATCAGTTTATATTTTTAAAAAAAGTAATTAAAACTATTTTTTACAATAAAGCAAAAATAATTAAAATTTAAAATTAAATTAATTTTTTAAAAATGATTTTTTAGGTAAGAAAATTTAAAAAAAATAAGCTTATTTTATTTATGAAATGAAATTTTATTAAAATTTTTTTCTAGTTAAACCATATTTTAAAATAACTCAACAAAATGTGAGTGTTTATGAAAATCAACAGACTACACTGGAGTGCTTTGCCGAAGGTAAACCAAAACCGCAGGTTTTATGGTATAAAAATGGTCAACGCATTAAGACAGATTCAAGAGTTTACTTTGACTCATTTGGCTATTTGACTTTCACCCAAGTACTAATTACTGACGCTGGCAATTACATTTGTCGTGCAGAAAACATTGCCGGCTCAGCTGTTCACAAGTTTAGTCTAAGCGTCAAAGATATTTACGGAACGGTGATTTCCGACGCTTTAATTACCCAAGCAGTGGATACCGCTCGTAAAGAAGTCAACAAGCAATTTCAGAATTCCCTAAATCACTTGCTTAAAAGCCGCAAGCCAAAGACACATTCTGAACTGATGGCATTGATTCGCTTTCCCAAAGATAGTACACTTCATTTGGCATCAAGTGAAGAAATATACGAGCGTGCTTTGGACATAATTTTTCGCCATGCAGATAACATTACTTTTAATTTGACACAAAACAAATTTAAAACCCAAGACTTGTTAACTCACCGTCAATTGCAGCAAATATCAGACTTGTCTGGATGTTCTCGATACAAACGTAAGGTTAATTGTTCGCAAAGATGCCTGAATTATCGCAGCTTTGACGGCACATGTAACAATTTAAAAAATCCAAGATGGGGTGCAGCAAACACTGCTTTGAGGCGTTTGGCGCCAGCTGAATACGAAAATGGATTTTCTACTCCAAAAGGATGGAATAAGTCAATGCTTTATAATGGTTACATGCTACCAAATGTTAGAGATGTTACAACTCGCTTGATAACTACAGATAAAATAACCATTGATGAAAAATTTAGTCTTTTGTTAATGCAATGGGGACAATTTTTAGACCACGATCTAGGCCATACAGTCATGGCTATTAGCTTGAATAGATTTAGTAATGGTATAGCTTGCAGAGATTCGTGCACTAATGAACAGCCTTGTTTCCCAATTGAAGTATTACCAAATGATACAAGGCGAGCCCATTTGCCTGGTTTATGCATGGAATTTATTAGAAGTTCAGCGATTTGTGGTTCCGGGGAGACAAGTCTACTTGGTGGCAATGTTCATCAGCGTGAACAGATAAATCAGCTGACTGCATTCATCGATGCATCAAATGTTTATGGCAGTAGTGATCAAGACAGCTTTGATATTAGAGAAAGAACAATAAATAATGGTAAGCTAAAGGTTCATACAACACCTAGTTATCCGAAAGGATTTCTGCCCTTCAATTTGGACACACCGATGGATTGTCATAAAGACAATAAATCTACAGTTGGCTGCTTTATGGCGGGTGATTATAGAGCTAATGAACAACTCGGTTTATTGGCAATGCATAATCTTTTTGTTAGACATCACAATTATATGATAGATAGACTCAAATTGGTAAATCCACATTGGCTCCCGGAGCAATTGTATCAGGTTAGAGACATTTTCATTTTTTAATTTGCTAAATTACTTAAAAAAAAATTACTTGATTTTGTGGTATTGAAAACCATTCTATAAAATTTATTTTTAATTCTTTTTAATTCATCCAAAGATCGAGGTCCTACTTTTGCAAGTCCTTTGTCTAACAAACTCCACAAATTTTCAATGTAGTTTGAATCTGGGCTGTTAGCTGGCCACTTGAGACACTCTATTTTTTGATCGGCGAACCATTCGACTACTTTTTTGGCTCTATGGCATGGTGCATAGTCTTGCTGAAAAATAAATGGCTGGTTTTGGCGCAACTTCCGCATCGATTCAATCAAGTCATTATTTAAAATTTCGATGTATCAGTTGCATTTAATCTCCCGTCAAATACGGTTCAGTTCGATTTTTCTTAATCTCATGTAAAAGGGATTTTTATTAACCAGCCAGGAAATTTTTACTTATTTAAAAGCTGGAATGAGCTTTTTTTTAGTAAAAAAAATGAATATTTTTTTTTAAGTATTAAAATTAAAAGTATTAAAAGAATAAAGTATTAAAAAATTTGTACAAAATTAAAAAAAATTTAAATGTAGTATTAAATCAACGCCGCCAATCCAACAGAGGCAGATATCTTAATTACAGGAATAGACACTTTTAGTGCAGTTTTTGCTCTTCGTTTCTTTTTTCGGCGCCTCTCTTCTTTTTCAATTTCTTTGGCATAATAGTCATAATAATAGTCATAGTTTATATCACTGTAGTTATTTTCCATTTTAAAAAAATTTTAAAAATAACAATTATTCGCATATATTTATAGATATTTTCTTAAGTTTTTTTTTCTATTTGACTTTTTTGAAATTTTAAAAATTACTTTGTTTAATTTAAAATCAATATATAAGCATCTTAAAACTTGAAATGTAATTACGCAATTATTTTTTGAAATGTAAATAGAAAAAAAAACTTGCCAATTGTGAAATTTGCTCTTTTGATTTTTGATTTCAAAATATTTAGGAACTATGCAATTACTGTCTATTAGATCTAAATTTTCAAATAATTTCAATAATTTCCATGAAGTTATAAAATTAAAATAAATTTAAATTTAATTTATTTCTGATTTCTATTTTTAAAGTTTAAAAGTAAAAAACGCGAAAATTTAATAGTTAAATTAATATTTAAAAAATGAAATTTTTTCAAGAAAAATCAAGCATGCTTCTTTTTATTTTTCAATTTAAAAGTCAATATTTTTTTATCAAGGAAACGAGAAAAATAATCGGTGCCCAAATGCAGTACATAACCTATGAGCTATGGTTGCCATATGTTTTAGGACCAATCGGAATGAATCAACTGGGCACTTATGCAGGCTATAATCCCCTTGTGGACCCCACAATTACAAATGAATTTGCTACAGCTGCTTTCAGGTAAAATATTTTTAACATATTGTAAAATTAATTTAAATTAAATATTCAAGATTCGGCCATGCTCTAATACAGCCGTTTACTTTCAGATTAAATGCTAGTTTTCAGCCTATACCAGAAGGCAATTTGCTACTTAGGGACTCATTTTTTGCACCTGAAAGATATTATCATGAGGGTGGAATAGATCCCATACTTCGAGGTCTTTTTGGCGTAGCGGCCAAGATAAAACTTCCGCGCGAAATAATGAACAGTGAACTGACTGAAAAGCTTTTTCATGTTTCTAGAACAATTGCATTAGATTTAGCTGCTTTGAACATTCAGGTAAATTAAAATCAAATTAGACTGAGAAAAAAAATGCATATCTAAATTTTTAAGAGAGGAAGAGATCACGGTATACCTAGCTATGTTAAATACAGACAAATTTGTAATCTTAGAGAGGCTAGAAATTTTGATGACTTAAGAAATGAAATATCCAATAAAGAAGTGAGGAATTTATTGAAAAAATTATATGGAGATGTGAGAAATGTTGACTTATGGCTAGCTGGTATGCTAGAAGATGTTGTTCATGGTGCAAAAATGGGACCTACTTTTATGTGTATAATTATAAATCAAATGAAAGCACTCAGAGATGGAGACCGCTTTTGGTATGAAAACCCTTCTCAATTTACTCAAGAACAACTATCCGAGATAAAAAGAACAAGTTTAGCTAAAATAATATGCGAAAATGGAGATAATATTGAACATATTCAAAATGATCCGTTCTTGAATGCAAAGTTTCCGAGTGAAATGCTAAAATGCTCGGAAATTAGAGATATTTCACTTGAACCTTGGAAAAATTGTTGTCAAAAAAATCCAGTGGGCTTATGTGGTGAGCCGGCTTACTTCTATGTTTCAACTGAATATTCTAGAAATAAAAGAAATTTTGGTGGAAAAAAATAATTTTCATTTTCAAGACTAGACATTATTTTAAATTAGAATTTGAACAAAATAGTTAAACCTAAATAGTTATTCAAAAAAAAAAAATTGTACATAAATAATTTTTATACATTTAAAATCGAATAAAGATAATTTTTAATTTAAAATTACTTAATTTATTTGAAATTTTAATTTTTTTTCATGCTTGATTTTGTTTTGCTATTTTAAAACAATTTTTTTTCAAACAAAATTATCATAAAGTAAATAAAAATGTTTTGTTGAGTTCTGCTATGAACGGTATATGGATCTTGATATAGAGAAATGTGAAATGATGCATTTTTGAAAAAAAAAAGCAGTAAGCAAATTCTTCCTATCTAAAAGAAAAAATTTACACAAGTTAAAAGATATTTTAGAACAGAAATGATTCAATAAAAAAATCTAATAGCCAAAAATAAATTGTTCGAAGACATCTTTAATATGCTGGTCAGATGTGTAGATTTGAAGAATTTCAGAGAATAGCGGCTATCTGCATCGGAAGTATAACAATTACTTTTGATTTTTATTAATAAAATTTACTTTTAATATTTTAAAGCTGCAAAAATAAAAACTTTCTCTAAGCCAAATTACAAATTAAACATTTAATAAAAATAACACTTATAGTCTGGTACAGATTCTACTATTTGTTTTTGGTTACTCGTTTGGCACACTCGTCAATAAAATCTTTTTTGCTTTAGAATATAATTTTCCTCATATTTGAATCTACTTAGTTCCAAAAAAAGTAAGCAAAAAGAAAATAATTCATGTATCAAAATAAAGCAATTTTTTATTATAAATAAAGTTTAAATAAAATAAATATTAAATTTTTTTTTAAGTATTAAAATTAAAAGTTTTAAAAGAATTAAGTATTAAAAAATTTGTACAAAATTAAAAAAAATTAAAATGTAGTATTAAATCAACGCCGCCAATCCAACAGAGGCAGATATCTTAATTACAGGAATAGACACTTTTAGTGCAGTTTTTGCTCTTCGTTTCTTTTTTCGGCGCCTCTCTTCTTTTTCAATTTCTTTGGCATAATAGTCATAATAATAGTCATAGTTTATATCACTGTAGTTATTTTCCATTTTAAAAAAATTTTAAAAATAACAATTATTCGCATATATTTATAAACACTTTCTTTTGAGAGAATTTTGAAATTCCTTTGATTTTTGATTTTAAAATATTTAGGAACTATGAAATTAGTGTCTGTAAGATCTAAAATTTTGAATAATTTCATGAGTCAAAGTTTTAAATACCATTTAACTTGTTAATTTTGGTTAAATTTCGTATGTAAAATTTAATCTATTTCTAGTTTATATTTTTAAAGTTTAAAGTAAAAAACGCGAAAATTTAATAGTTAAATTAATATTTAAAAAATGAAATTTTTTATAACACTGCTTTAAAACACTCCTTTTGATAAATCAAGCATGATCAAATTTTCATTTTTTGCTTGATTGAATAAACAAAAAGAAATTTTAGTTCAACTGCAACAATTTGCAGATTAGTTTTACACAAAAAATAAAAAAACTATTTGAATTTTAGTCTTTTTCTAATAAAAATTAGTTTAGTTCAGATTTTTTTTAAATTAAAATTTATTATCAAATTAATTAACAATATAACAAAAAATGGTTAATGTTTTCCTTCAATAAAATGATATTCTTTTGGATCTTTATTTATCATTTTAAGCAAATAGTTTTCCATATTTCCAAGCTCACTGTACATTTTATTTATAACCGAACCGACTTGATTCTCTCTATTCAAAGTGGTGTCCAAAAGTGAAGCAAGTCGATTGACAAGATCATTATCATGTTCTTTAAAAACCTCTTTCAATTCTTCATCAGACTTCCAACCATTTAGTAATTGTTGGTGCAGTTTTTGATATTCGATTTCTAATTGATCCTGATTGTTCAATTGTTCAATGGTAAAATTATCCATGTATTTGAACTCAGGTTCAAAATTCTTGATTGCTTCAATGAATTTATTATTTTGATCCTTGATCGTTTGCAGCTTTAAACCGGTCTTGAGAATTGAGTCTTCCAAGTCAATAGATTCTTTTTTTTGTGTTTTCATTTTTTTTAATAATTCTTCACGTTTAACTTCCAAAAAAATTTTTAACTCATCCTGGTCATAAAAATATTTAAAATATGCCTTGAAAGAGGTCTTATTTTAGTTTTTTACCCTTGAGTCATCATGCTCTTTTATTAGTAATTTTATTTCCATTATTTGATTTTCCAGATTGCTTTTTCGCGTTTTTGCATCTATAAATAAACAGATTATAATGATTTTTAAATAAAAACTAAAAAATTATTATCTACTTATCACAGATTTGCGAGTTTCTTCATAGTCTTTACATTTTTCTCTGTGAGTTTTACACAGTTCTTTGTATTTTGGCTCTAAGTCATTTATTTCAACCAAATTCTTGTCATTTTCAGTTGTGTAAAAGGTGTACTCTGTTTGTAAATTGTTCAAATTTGCTTCCAAATCTGTTTTCATCCTTTCGTAACTTTTGATGGCCTCGTCCAATTCGGCTGACAGTCTATTTTTTTCTTTATCATTTACATTGATGATTTCATTCAATGATTTTTGCTAAATTAAACAATTCAATATTAATTCTTTATGATTTTTATTTCAAAAAGTAGTTAAGTTTTTGCTATTTAAAAAAATTATCAATTTTTCTTTGTTTTTTTTTTTTTTACTTTTTTTTCGAGTTCAGTTGTCCTTGATTTATTTGAGTTCATAAAAGTATCAACAGATGATTGAAAAATAATTAAATTGGCATTAAAAGCCTCAATTTCGCTCAATTTAGCTTCGCGCTCAGCTTGTTTTAAAAGTCGAGTTTCTCTTTCATGTTTTAGTTGATCTTTACATTGTTCTGCTTCTCTTTGCAACGAATCCATAACTTGGCTTTGAATAAAATAAACAATTTAATTCATTATTTTTATATAAACATGGTCGAAACCCCAATTTAGTCATTCAATTGTTGAAGTTAATTTTAAAAAAATGTTCTCATCAAATAATTTAATCGTTTCCCATTTTTTAAATCTAGCTTAATAATTAAATTGAAAATAATTCTCTTATTTTTACAAAATAATCAATTTCAAGGATAAATAATGTATCCGACTGTCTCTATTAAAATTTAAATTCTAAAATTACATCTGGCTAAGAAAATATTTTCAAAAATTTTATTTTCTTTTCTCTTTATTTAAAATTACAAAAGCAAATTTAAAAAATTTAAAGTTAATTTTTTTTTATTTTCTTTTTTTTCTTAGAATTAATGTTATTAACATACTATATAAACAATTTCTTTTTTATTCTTTTTCCATTTTTAAAAAGATAGTAAAAAAAATTTACGAGTCGCAATGTTAAAAGGTTTGTATCATAGGTTGGAACTCTTCTTCCATTTTTTAAAAAATCTAAAATAAAAAATAAACCTTACAAATTGTCGTAAATTTGAAAATTTTAAGCTTTTATTAAGCGGTTTATTAATTACATTTAAAATTGCAAAATTAAAAATATAACGAGAAATAAGGAAAATTGGGGTCTGTTTTGATTAATATTGAAAATTCAATTATTATTTATTCAATAAAAACCGCAAGGGTTGTGTAAAAAAAATATAAAAAGTAGAATAAAATAAAGTAAAGTTTTGTCTTTTTAGATAAAACAAATAAAAAAAATAGAATATTTTATATTTGTGTTAGTCACATGATTTAAATGAATTAAAAAAAATACTAGAAATAATTTTTCAAATTTTGTTTTTCCAATTTTTTTTTTGTCAATTAATCAATATCAATCAATTAATTAACACTTAACTGATATTTGTTTCAATTTCAAGCTAAAATTTCAATACCTAACTGTTTAATTGGTTAATTAAATTGTAAGTTATAAATTCCAAAGTGATTTATCAACCGCTCAGATAGAGATTATTCACTAATTGTGTGCCGTCAAAAATCTATCCCATGTTACATTCTTCTTTTTCTTCTTCTATCTTCTACTCCCAGTGGAGCATAAGGCATCCAAACGTCCCCTCCATTCTACCCTATACTTAGCGACAATTTCTGCTTCTCCCCATGTGAGTTTCATCTCTCTCAAATCTCTTTCAACTGTTCTCCTCCAGGTCAACTTTGGTCTTCCAGCATTTCTCTTCCCTTGAGGTGTCCAAAATAGTGAAACTCTAAGAATTCATTTCATGTACATGCTACAGGGTAATTACGATTTGTTAAGAAATGTTACAAAAAAATAAAGTTTCAAACAATTTAACTGATTTAGCTGATGAAAATGTTGCTCAGAATGCTCATGGGATGGAATTAATTAACTCAAATACTCAAAGAGAAAATGAGGAAGACCGGCAAAATGTAAAATATTAATAATAAATTGAAACTAAAACTTGATTTATCTTTTTTTCAATTAACTAATTTTGATATTAAAATAAAATAAAATTTCAATATCAATTAATTAAGGCTATCGGTTTTTTAATACCTCAAATTTATTAAAAATTACCTCTAATTTGTCAAAAAATACCTCAAAATATTAATAAAAGTGTCAAAAAAAATGAAACCAACCCTTTTAATTAAAAAAATACCTATTTATTAAAAAATCAAACAAATTATATATATGTCTATCTAATTGATTAAAACCTCTCTAATTAATTAAAAATCCATCTAATTAATTAATTTTTAGCCTCAAAATTTTATAAATTGCAAATGAAGAAGTCAATTTCAAATGTTTGATTGCCGACAATGCCGGTGCTATTACAAATGGTTTTAGTTCAGTTTTTACATTAGAAAAACGAGTTGATTGTTGGGCGCATATGAAAAGAAATATTGATTTACATTTAAAATCACTTGATGATTATTATAAAAAAAAAATCAAAGATGACATTTATTCGATACAAAAAGTATTTTCACAAGAATTATACGAAACAGCTATAAAATTATTCAAAGAAAAATGGTCAAAAGTCAATAATAATGCAGTTAAAATTTTTGTCGACTATTTCATGAAACAATGGGGCGAAAACAATATTGGATGGTTTGAAGGTTATGCACCTGGTTTACCTAGCACAAGTAATTCTCTTGAATCGACACACGATAAAATAAAAGAGACAATGAAAGGCAAACGACTTGAATTAATTGCATTTCTTGACAAATGTCAAAAAGTACTTGTTAAAAATTGGTCAATTGAGAGGTCACCAATACTAAAATTAGTTAATCTAGAAACAAATGAAACAAATTTTGCTGAAAATAAAAATCAAAAACAATTTAGTACAGTACCCGATATCACTAAACAAAACATGAATGACGCCTATGGATGGAATTGCTTGAACAAAACAATACAAACATCGATACCTGGAACAGATTATTTTTATGTTAAAGAAGGTCTTTTTTATGATCTTAGTCGTAATGAATGCAAAGAATATGAGCAAAAATTGACATCAAAAAGTTGGTCAACATTTGATATTATGATAAAGCATTTATCTAGTATAAATCGTATTTCCATCAATATAAATAATTGGAGAGAAACAACGTGTACTTGTTCAGATTGGCAAAAGGATT
>VANL01000737.1:0-24669 GCA_006352455.1 Brachionus sp. 'Tiscar'
AAAAATCAGACATTTAAAAATATGTATACTGTTATTCTCAATTTCAATATATAATTTTAATTTTCTTCTATTTTAACATATTTTATTTTATTTTTATTTTTTTTTTTTGTTATATATATTTTATCTTATTTTAACTTTATTTTATTTTGATTTTTTTTTTTTTTTAATCTGAAGGAGCCTTAGCTCAATACAGATATACAAATAAATAAAAAAATAAATAAACTTGATTTAAACAATCTATAAGGCTAAACGCTCGTTCCATGTGCTAGCACATCATAATAAATAATAATATGCCATAAACCATACTACCGATTATTTTATTACGTTAAGACTTTCAACGATAAAGAAATAAATTTTTATAAATTTGTGATAAACCTAATTTTGTCAAAAAAACTTTATTGTAATAATTTTTTTTTATTTTATATTTTAATTGATTTCAATTTAAATCAGTTTTTTTTATTTAATGTTAAAAATTTTGAAAAATCTTTTCTACTTAATTAATTTAAATTTTCGTGTATTTTGATGATGAATTTTTTGATTGATGTATGTATTTTTATTTTGATGAAATTTTTCTAAATTTTGTGATAAAAATAAAAATATTTTTATGATACAATAACTTTTACCAAAAAAAAAGATAATTATTTTTTAGTATTTTATTAAACTCTTAACCTTTTAGTGGTCAAAGGATTCTACATGGTAACTTCAACAGGTGAAAAATTAATTCCATTGAAACAACTAAAGTCGGATGCAAAGTTTAAAAAAATTAGACTGATTTTGATACATATCATGCTTGGAATGTGAATATTGGAGTAAACACTTAATCAGTAAACATATTAAATGAGTTGCTTACAGTATTGATTTGAGACGATGTTTTTGGTAATTTTTACGGATAATTAAGAAAAAAGGAGAAATTAAGGTAATTTACTATTGTGAAATTACTTTTTTTTAATTTCACTATATTAAATTTTATGCTAATCGTAAAAGGCCAAAAATTTTGATTTTTTAAAATTTCTGAAGTAATTTGAATTAGTAAAACAGAGGTTATTTTCTGAAATCAAAATGATAAAAAATAGTAAATTTATGTAAAGTTTTAAACATTTTATTTCAATTATGTGACAAATCACCATTTCTTTCAAATATTAAAGAATTACCTATTTAAAATTAAATTATATTTGAAAAAAAAGTAAGTAGTAAAGAGCTTAAAAAGAATTTTCCAGATAATAAGCATTAAACAATGAGTTTGCAATATATAAATTTTTAAATCGTTTATGAATATCAAAGGTAAACTTATGATAATTTTAAGATAGAAATATCAGTAGTAGTAGTAGTAATAAATACTGCGACCCATTCGAGTTAAGCTCAAATAAAGCTACGGCAGTAAATACTTCTTTTATTTTTTTGAATGCATCAAACACTCAAAAAAACTGCTTCTTCATTTCATTTAATCAACCATACATCTAACTTGGCTTTGAAAGTATTGATTGATTCAGCATTCACAATCTCTTGAGGAAGGCTATTTCAATCATTAACTATTCGGTTTGTTACGAAATTGAAATTGCATACAGCTTTTCACTTCTTCCCTTACAAAACATTTTGTATGTCTCCTCAAATTGTACATCTGATTAGGTGAAAAAATTAATTCCATTGAGGTTAACAATTATTACTTTCTCAATTAAATCACCCCTCATACGTCTCACTTTGAGATCTTTTGATTTACTTGTCGCTTTTCTCTGTACTTTTTCTAGTTCCAAGATTTCTTTCTCCAGATATGGACACCATTAACTTATTGAAAACTCTAAGTGAGGTCGTACAAGCGCTGTGTATAACATTCGTTTCTTAATGAGTCTAAATTTAATTTCTTGAAGCTCTTTGATATCATTCCTAAAATGCGATTCCACGGCTTGTACAATATCTTATTTGATTCTTCCATTTAAAGTCATTTTGGATATAGATACCTAAATCTTTTTCTACAGTTGTCTTATATAATTTCTTTGTACCGCATTTATTAAAAATGGCATAATCATAGTTTGGATTTTTCGAACCTAAATGCACAACAGAGTATTTTTCTATTTTTAAATCAAGAGACTAAAAAAGACCAGCTTGGGATAAAATCTATTGATAATCTTTTTGAAGTAAATAAAATTTTTGTATCGTCAACATATTTTTCACATTTATTCTTCAAACCATTTAAAAAATCGTTTATAAATATGAAAAATAAAACTGGTCCTGTGGCACTCCACTAGTTACATCTGGCCATTTAGACATCGATGAACCCAAGACTACTCGTTGTTTTCTATTAGAAAGAAAATAGATTATCCAGTCAGTTATTAAACCGGTAAAACCAGGCATTGTGAATTTTAGAACAAAAAAACAAGAACAAAAATTTCAAATTTTAATAACTTTTTTTCTATAGGTCTAAAACTTGTTCTGAGAGCCCGTATATACGAGAGGTTTGCGTGTTAGTCATTCAAGCAGAGGGTCGAAGGTTCGATCCCCGCAAGGGGAGAGAAAATCTTGTGAATGTCTCTGTAGTACGGGGCGCATGTTTTAAACCCTTTCATTAAAAAAATGGTGGACATTTTGATAATTACAGCTTAGATGATCAACTCGATGCGGTCACCTCTGTATCAGATCGGAGCCTTCGCTCAAAAGGTACTTAGAAAGGAGATGAGCTCCCCCTATGCTCCACAAGGAGCGAACAAGGTTAAAAAAAAAACAAAAAAAACTTGTTCTGCAAAATGTATCATCCAAAAATAATCTGTGTAAAAGCTCTGAAATTAAATTTTGAAAAATTTCTGATACATATACTATTTTTGCAGATTTGCATGATTTTTTCAGAGATAAAAACTGGGTGATACATACTTTGTATCAGCTGATACATTTTGCCGAACAAGTTTTAGACCTATAGAAAAAAAGTTATTACAATTTGAAATTTTTGTTCTTGTTTTTTTGTTCTAAAATTCACAATGCCGTAAAACCAGATGCCTTCAGTTTGAAAATTAGTAGTCCATGTGAAACTCTATCAAATTCTTTCGAAAAGTCTGAAAAGATAATATCAATGTGTAAACCTTTACTTAGACCTAAAGTAACAAAATATAATGATTTTAGAACATTGGTAGAGCATGATCTCTTTCACAAAAAAACATGCTGAGAATCAGATAAAAGATTGTGTTATTAGAAATATTTCATCATATGATCTTTTAATATACTCTCAAGAATCTTACAAAGAATCTTCTGCGTTCTCTATCCGACAATATTCCTAATTCTGATTGACTATGTCATGAAGATAATGAATATCATTACGATAGGTATACATAGGGATGAAAAACAGGTTCGATTATGAGATTCAAAATTAAACAGAACAAAAATTCTTCCTTTTATGATAAATCAAAATTGCAACATAGTGCAAAATACTTAGTTGAATCAAAAATTAATTTAGATAAAAAAAGCGTAACAAAGTTTGTAGCACTAAGTTGCAGTATTTTTTAGAATGTATTTTATTTTAGTAAAAAAAAGAATCTTTGTTTTTGTTTTTGAAATTCACAATATCTTTTATAATTCAATATTTCTTAATCGTTTAATTTAAAAAATATAAAATTAATAAATTAAAAAAAAGAGTGCCTTTGAATCATTTCACCATTCTCTATTTTAAAGATGGACTCATTTTAAGAGCATTGATATTATTTAATTAATCACTCATTTGAAAAATTTAAAATTGATTAATATGATATTATTTCTTTAAGCGCTGATTTATAGTGATTTTTAAAAGACTATTTAAAAGACAAAAAATCTTTAAATTTATTTTATTTAAAATTAAAATTTGATTATTTTAGCATTTTAAATGATTTTCCCTCACATGTTTTAGCTCTTGAGCACAAATCGCTCTCAATTTTTGTCTTACAAGTTGACTCAAGATTATTCTTAATGATATTCTGTATATTGGTCTTTTTCTGTATTTTGTTTTTGCTTTTTTCGATCGCTTTGTTGATTCTTGTTACCGATTTCTGCTTAACATTTTTAGGCAAATTTGCTTTTACTTTCAATTTTCCTTGCGCCATATTTTGAGTTAAAAATGAAATATAAATTTTAATTTTTTAATGCTTGGAAAAATATTCACTTAAATTAATAAAATGTAAATTTTTTTGTCTGCATTCAGTAGTCCTTTAAACATAAAATCAAGGAAAAGTCTAATTTTGTTACTAAGAATTTATTTTTACTAAATTAAATAAAAAAAAAAAATTTAAAAAAGTGCAAATGATGAAAAAACCGAGAATGATTTTTGATGATTTTAAAATGGCTCTAGAACGGAAATTCCAATCTAAGGCCTTTTATCAACGATACACTTTACTATTGATCTTATCTGATGCACTTTTTCTCTTTTCTAATGTTTTTTCATAAGTTTTTTTCAACGTTTTTATTTAATTTTTAACAAGTAATTTAAAATAATTATTTTTTAAATAAAATGCTTGATTGAACAATTTTTGAGTGTAAAAATAATGTCTGTTAGTGAATTTAAATCCTCTTAATTTTAATTTTTTTTTTTTAAATTTAATTAAATGTTTTTATTTTAATTTATTTTATTAAGAATTATTTTTATCATGTATCTAAACGTTGAAAATAAATAAAATAATTTTTATAGCTCCTTAATTTTTTAAAATAAATTTTATTTATTAAACGTTTGTAACATAGCACAAGGTTAAAAATGGAATTCATGATTATTTGTTTAACAAAATGTTGTTAATTCAAGTTGAATTATTTTTCCAAGTTATATTAAAAAGTTGTTTTTTTATTTAATCTGTATTTTTTTCGATTGCTTTGTTGACTCTCGTTACCGATTTCTGCTTAACATTTTTAGGCAAATTTGCTTTTACTTTTAATTTTCCTTGTGCCATTTTTTGATTTAAAAATTAAATTTTTTAATGCTTAGAAATATATTCACTAAAATTAATAAAATGCAAGTTAATAAGATAAAATAATTGATTTTATCGAATAAAGAAAAAGTAAATCAAAAAAATAAATACCAAAATACTTTCACTGTTTTTAAAGTATTTTTTTCTTCTAAAATTTATTCTAGCTTAATCAAAACTATAAAGTTAAAAATTATTTTTCAAAAGTTTCAACTTATGGACAAAAATGTTAAAAAATAAAAAATCGATATTTATTCTCCTACACAAGCGTCTTTTAAATTGCTTAAAGCCAGTTAGGCGTTAATTTATTAATAGTTTTTATGAAATACTTGATGAAATAATGGCAAAGCTAGATTTTTTTTAATAAACATTTCCTTTTTTTTAGATATTTTTTTATGCTTAGAAAATTTTGTAACCACCTGATAAGAATACTTAACTAAGTTTATCGATTAGAATTTCTAAAATGCTTGAGAAAAGAATTTGAGTAAATTATTTTCAATTGTTTAAAACAACATATATTATAGCTAGAGCAAAAATTACACTCTCATATTTTGATAATAAAGATTTAGTAAATCCGTAATTAAAAATGAATTGCTTCTAAAGATTGCCAAGATCAACAAGCAAATAAGAATTTATATGCAAGTTAAATTAATGATTAATTAGAAAATCAGAGTTTAAAAAATTTATTTCAAAATATAACTCCCCATTTTATTTATACAAAATGATTGATTGATATTTTCTATATTGGAGAAAAAAAGGCATTATTTGAGTTGTGAAAGTTCAGTTTTTTTAATAAACAGACATATAATATTTCATTTTATTTCCTTTAACATTTAGGGTTTAATTTAGAAATTTTTTTATTCATATTTTCAATGATTTAAATTTTAAATAATTCTAAATTGTCTATAATGCTGTTTCAAATTAAATATTGAGATGATTTATTAGTTTCATTTTAGGACAAATTTTAAACTAACGAAATTTGCAGGTAGTAGATAAAAGAAAAATAGTAAAATAAAAAAAATTAATAAGTTCTCTGGTAATTTTTTTCTTATTAAATAATTGTTTACTTTTTATATTAGAAATAATAATTTAACACTTAGTTAACTTTTAAAATTAAAAAAAAACGAACAAAGCTTTGAATTTTAAAATATTTAAAAAAAAATGATAGGAAGTTTATTAATTGTGAAAATTTTATTTAAGATATTCATCATTTAATTTAGAGAAAAATCATCAAATATTCAATCAGTGGTGTAGCTAGTTTTTTTTGGGAATAATTTAAATGGGCTCATTCTATTACTGAAACGGGCTCATAATTATTTTGGACTCAATTGTTAATTAATTATGGGATATATATTAACTACTTTGGACTCATTTTTTAATTATTTTTGGCCTCTAAAATTACTAAAATAGAGTTACGAAATTTCTTAAACGATAACAATTTTTATTTTAATATTTATTTAATTTAAATGAAATAAAAAAAATAAAATTTCAATAATAATTTTATTAAGCAAATAAATAATTATTTGAGTAAAATAAAAAAATTATATTTTAAATAAAGTAAAATAATAAAGTAATTTATAGAACAATATAAAACAAAGTAAAAATAAATTTTTGAGTAAAATTGAGAAGACAATGAAGTAACTATATAGCAGTTTTCTTAGATCTACCTCTCTGTTTTTTAACTTCTTGTGTAGTTGAATGATTTGAAGACTGTGCAGTTGATTTAATCAAGTTGTTTGCTTTGCTTCTTGTTTGTCTTGTTCCATCTTGTTCTTCCAATATTTCATCAACATTCTCGGTCATTCTATTTCTTTTGTTATCTTTTTTGAGAAGTTGTTATTGATAGAATTGTAGTTAATCTATCATCTGGTTGCATTTCTAAAGCCTTTCTCGTTTTTAATAAGTTCATTTAAGTAATAATTGAGACCGAAAATGAGTTGAGGACATGAATAGTAATCATTATTATAGAATAAGTAAATAGTTATTCATTTTAATTAAATTATGAGACCAACTTAGTAATTATTGTTAATGTGTAATGAGCCCATTTCAGTATCTGGATGAGCCCGAATAAATACGACCATTTTTTATTTCGTAAAAAATTCACTGTAGACACACTGTTTTATTTAAAATTATTGAAATATAATTTAATTATTTTTTAAATTTAAATTTATTAATTTACATTTTAAGGTGGATACTGTTATGCCAGGAAACGATACTGTTTAGTCAATAGAGTTCCTATTCCATGTGGACGTATTTGCTCATGTGGTGGAATTCGCGGAAAGAAATTAATGCAATATTTTGAAAAATTTGATGTCGTAGATTAAATGAATTTTGAGTGTGTAAAAAATCTTAGAAGACTTGGTAGAAATATTTATTTAAATAAAATGTTCCATTTGGCATTTTTATTATTTATATTTATTTAATTTCCAAAATATATAGAATTTTTTTTACATTGACGCTGCCAGAATTCTGAAAATATTGAGGCGAGAAAAATTTTTTTAGCAAGGTCAAAGGATTGTCATTTTTTATATAAAAACAAAAAATTTGAGTTAAAAAGCTTATTTATTTGTTTGATTAAGCATTATTCAGCATAATTTTTATTCATCTGATTTAAAAAGAATCTCAAATTTACTTACAGTGTCAAGGCTAAACAAGAAAAACAAAAGAGACAGACTTCTTATTAAAAAAAATTATTTTTTCAAAAATAAATCATGCTTAGTGAAACTTTTAAAAATTTAAAAGTTTAAATAACAGAAATGACATTTTATGAATATTTTTCCTACAAAAGTAATAAATATTTTGTATACAAAAAACAAATAATTATACTAATAGTCAGACGATAATAACAGAAGTATCTATCAACAAAATTTCTTTAGTTTTACTCAGAACTCAGAGTAAAACACTTAAAATCTATAACTATACAACCAACAGTTTGCACAAGAATAACAGAAAACTTATTAAATTTAATAATATAAAACATGATGTTTAAATACATGTCATCATATCACATACCCATACAACAATATATTTTGAATGTTAACCTAAGCTTAAGAGTATTGTGACAAAATTATTTTTTTATATTCATTAATTTATAAAATTTAAAAATATGTTATTAAATATTCAATTTCTATTTCTAATAAAATTTTAACTATATAGCTTTTTTAAATTCCTTTTCTAAAATTTGATTTATTTTTATTAAATTGATTCAGAGTCTTTTTTTCGATATTTTAATAATAGTATTTTTAAACTCTCTAAATCAATACTTAGTTTCGAAGGACTTGATGAATAAATGATTAGCTAATCTTAGAAATAACAACGGATTTTAACTACCAGAGTGATTGATTGACGAGACCTTAAGAAATATTTTTGTTAGAATTGATATTTTATAAAAGTTAAGTATTTTTTATTTTTATTTGGCTCATTGCTAAGGCTAATAAATATATATTAGTGAATGAAATGCATTTATTAAGTAATTTTCAGATTCATATTTTCAACAAAAAATTGATTTTGTTTTAAAATAAGAAATCTTTAAAAATTCGTTCTTGTTGGTTTTGATAGTTTATTTTGATTACCTATTTAAATATGGTTTTATATAATCGTTTCAATTTGAAAATAGATTGATTAAATCTTATAAAAACTGGTAAAATTACAATTTTTATTTCAAAAAGAATTTAAAAAATAGCAAATTTTTTAATTCATTTTGTACATATTTGAACAACTTGTTTATTTATTTAGAAAATTTTTTAATTTTGACAGGTTAATTTGGACCTCAAAAGAGTTTAGATAAATCAATATGCCTTATTTATCTAAGAGATTTGAGTTTAATAAACAAAGTCTTAATGTTCAAATATTGAACATTTAAAATAAATGCACTCGATATCTTTGATCATATTTGATAGAAATTCAATATTTAGTTCATGTACTATTTTCAGTTATTATTTAGAATAAATTAAATTTTTTCAATTTCTGATATTTAATTCAATAAATTTATAATTGTTGTTTGATTTTACCATTCAAATTTTATAATTTTTAAAACTAAAAGAATTGAATCATAACCTAGTAAAAAAATCAAATCAATAAACGAAATATAATCAAGACTTTTATTTTATCACGTAATATATTTTTATGCACAACTTAGAATTTTTTTTTTTTAAATTCAGTATTTATCAAAAGCATAATTAAATGACCAGTTTTAATCGCTTATTAGTTTCTGTATATCCTAGAAAATGAGGCTCCATCGTGTCTTGATTGAAGAATTTATTAACCAAATTGACAGAAAATTTTGTTCAAATAAGATATATTATATATGAATTGTAGATTAGATAAGTTAATTAAAAATATTTATTTATTTATTTGATAAAATTAACCTCCTAAGAAGGAGAAGTAGTACATAAAAAAATAGAAAATTAAGTTACTGATGTAAGAAAATAAAAATAAATATATAGAGGTGATAACTTCAAAATCGCATCCTTCGAACAATCTGTTAAACATTCGGGATTCTCTAGGAATTAAAATTTAAGAAATTCTTAGTATTTTCATCAACCAAAAAATTTTTAAATTTCAATTGTATTCAATCTGAGCAAAATTTTCGAGTCAATTCTTGACCATTTCATAAAAATTGTTAACTTTTCAGAAAACTGATTAAAGCAAATTTTATTTAAATTTTTTTTTAATAATCTGTTTTAAATGTATCTAAGATTTCTCTTTAAACTTAAATACTTAGTATTTTTTCTTTAGATTTTAATCATTAGAAATTTTCTTTTTCACATAAATTCACAAAAATTTCCAATAAATCAACTTTTGTAATATTTTAGCTATTTTTTTTTCAAAAGTATTATAATGTGGCTAAAAAGAAGGATTAATTTTCTATTCCAAACAGCCAAGACTTTTCTTAAATTATTTTTTAATTATTAACAAAAATTTATAAGCCATAACAGTATTTTTCTCTACCATTTAAATTAAAATTTTTAACTTAATTTTTTTTCTTATCTTATGTAAAATAAATCAATACAATAAATTGATATATTTTAATTATTTTTTTAAATTAAGTTTTAATTCATAATTAATTTACTTTCAAAAATGTAATATTCAACTGATATTTTAAAAGTTAAAAATATAAAAATAAGTATTTTTAATTATACTGATTAGAATTTTTTTTACACAATTAGTAACATATTCAAAAATTATTTCATATATTGAAGTTGATTATTTCACAAGTTTTTAAGTTTATGAACTAAATAGTCAAAGATCATTTTGCATTAATAAAAAAATCGATTTGTTTGTTTTTATTATCTTATTGCATAAGCTGTCAAGAAATTAGAGAAATTTTAGGGTAAATTATTAATTTAATTTATTTTTAATAATCTAATTTTAATATATACGAGAGCCCAATTGCAAATCTCAATAAATTTATGATGATGAATAGCTCAAATCAAGCAAGGGGTTGACAATTTTGGCGGTTTTGAGTAATAGTGGAAATTTATATTTAAAAAAAAGTTAGAATATATGAATGAAAGAAATTATGGAAAAAATCGTTAGACTTTAAAGAACCAAATCAACCAAAGAAATTTAAACTATTAGATACTTTATTTGGTATCTTAGTTAAGCAAATTGATATTTCTAAAACTTTAAAAAAATTATTTTAGTATAATTCAATAATTGATAAAAATGAAAGATTTTATTCAGTCCATTGTTTTATATTTAAGGTTTAGTTTGACTATAAATAGCTTTATAATCTAAAAGAAAAAAAACATTTTGCTTATAATTTATTCTTAATAATAATTTAATAACATATTTCTAAGAAAAAATAATTATAGATGAATTTTTGACTAATTTGTACTTATAAAAAGTGTTAAATTAAACTTGCTAAGCTTCATTCTATTGAGTGACAAAGAAATTAATATTTTATTGAGAAAAATTTTAAAAATTTTTATTTTCAGATTAAAAAAATCATAAAGTTTTTTTTCAAAATCTAAAAGTAGAGTAAAAATTTTTAGTGATAAAAATGGATAGGCAAACTGAACGGTAGTGTAAAAATAGGTTACTGAAAAAAAATGTAAATTAAAGACTCGTTTCTCATAGACTAAAGAGTAGCAATTAAAAAATAATAAACTTTAGATAAAAGCAGATTATTAGCTTCATACAAATCAAAATAAAACTAGCTTTGTATTAAAGGTATTTAGATAAGCTTCTATTTTGATAAACACAATACCTGTTCTAATTACAAAAGTATCCATTACTTGCCATCTTAACATAGCGGTTTAATTGTCCAAACACTATGAATAAGAACACATCAAGACAGTGCAAATTTTGTTTATGTTTATAACCAAGAGAGAGTATTTAAAATTATGGGGATTTATCTTCGAAATAAAAAAAAGTCCAAGTCTATTTGTGATTCAATAGAAAAAGCCGACCAGTCTTGGTTTTATTTACAGTTTCTAAATATCGCTCACTGCTAGACCCTAAGCTTCGTCTTATCTTGCCCAATAGATTTGCACCACAACGAGATCATTTTTTAGCTATAGATTTTAATTAATCAAAAGATTAAAAGTATTTTTGATTTTTTTTGGATAAAAATGAAGCGATTAAGAAACTTTTGGTTATTGAATTTTATTGCGCTCATATAAAAATAATTAATTTTTTTTTCTATTTAAAAATAGCCTTTTCACTACATAGACAACAAATATCTTCAGAGCATTGGCTGGACTATTAGTTTAATGAAAATTATCTATTCTCACTTGATACAATTTTATCTTTTTTACAATAAAATTGTTGATGTTGACGTTTGGTCCACTTGTCAAAAATTCAAGTGCTTAGAATAATATAAAAATTAAAATTTGATTTTGATTTTGATGAGTAAAAATCGGGCTCAAATAGATAGATTTTTAACAGTCACTAAAAAGTTATTAATTGTATTTAGAAATAAATGAGCTATGGCCCGATTTGACTAGAGGTAGAATTCGGAACTAGAAAAAAATAAAAAATTAAAATAAAAAATGATGCTGGTGGTGAGAAACGAAATCGATAAAATCGGCCTATTCTCAATTAATCATTTCAAACTTTTTATCTTGAGCGATTTCAAGTCAATATTTTATCAGATTTGCAAGCAACAAATGTTTGTTTGCAATTAGTACAAGGTCTTAAAGAGATTGTTACATATCGATATGCTTTCATCTCACGTTGAAAGTTTAATTTTAATTAAAAGACTAATAAAAATCCAATTAGACCAAAGATCCAAGTTTCCACTTGATTGGTATTTAAATGTTTACATTGGGTTTTTCTTCTTTTTTCTTTTTTTTTTTTTAGTTTTTATTTAAACTGCTCACTAAGTAAACTAATTTTTAATGAACAGCTACAATTTAAGTTTGTTTATTCAGATTTAAATTTTTTTCTTCAAAATGTTAATTAAAATTTAAATTTCATTTTGTCAACGGAAGTTTAGGCTTGTTCCGCTTCAAACGTGATTATGGATTAAATTTCACTTTGTAAATAAAAGTACGTGATTAGCGCAAACACACATGCGTGCAGTATTTTTCATTTGGTGGACGCATCATGATTTTAAATTAAAAATAAAAACTGCCAGAATTTGAATCTAAATTTAAGACAACACGGCAACACTTAATTTCGGACATGATAGATAAATATATGGCATTGGCTAGGCTCCATAAGCTATGTTTTACTTTGATTACTAATCTTTTCTAGACAAGATTTTCTATTAATTTCACATGCTAGTTCTGATATACTTTTCCAATTTCTTTTAAATTTCTTTTTAGTAAATTAGCTACTTGCACTCGGAGTAAGTTTCTCCGAATTGTTCCCAACAATTTAAATGAGGACAAAGTCATGTTCTACTTTGCTTTTATCACTGGATTTAAAGGTTAATTTTTTTATTTTGGGGAATTTTTTAATTATAGTTATTCATACAAAACTTTTCTAAAAATCAGTCGATTTAACGAAAAGTGAGCTTGTTAATCTTAAACAAATCTTAAGTCATTGTTTGATGGGCTTCAAATGTTGTGTTTTCAAACCATCTTTTTTCAATAATTAAAAGATTATTAGATTTTAGCAAATGATATAAAATTTCAAGCAAATAAACCATAAATTTACAAGAAATTCGAGAAAGTAGCAAAAAAATCGTTTTTTTTTATTAAATTTTTTTTTATAAAAATAGCTAGCAGTAGGTCCAAATTAAGAGTTAAAGGAGATTTTGCATTTTTGAATCTCATTTCTACTCCGTATTGTTGTTTAAATGACTTAATTTTAATTAACGGAAATTTATTTTTCTTCAATATTCACACTTGGTGCTATAGGTTTTATAGCGAATTTAGTTGTCAAAATCGGCGACAATATTTGCTTTATTATATTAATTTTTTTTTGTTTTGTTGCAAGCAATAATTTAGCCAGGTTTACGATGCTTTTTATTTTAATTGACCAACTCTACATAAGACCAAAATAGGAATCGAAAGAAATTTCTTTTAAATTTTGTTAATTTCAATCAATATTTTTTTTCCTTTTTAAACAATTATTTTTTTTCTTAGCAATAAGATTAAATAAGTTAAAAAACAAATTCTTTTATTAAATAAAAACACTCTAAAATCTTTATTTTTCTCGCTATTTGTTTAATTTTGTCCCCAATACGCTCATGCGTTTAGTTTCCTTTATATAATCGGTTTATCTTCTAATTAATTTGACAAACACTTGCTAGACACACGAGACTCGGACTTTGCAACCGAGTGACCTGAACATTGAGATTGAGAAATTTCAAATTAGCATTTCTATGATAGGAAAAAAATAAATAAAATCTTTATTATCTATTCAGATTGTTTAGAGAAATTTCTTTGTCTATTTGCAAAACAAATCACGCAAATAGAATCAAGTCTTTTGTTTGAAAAGCGCGCACACATCCCTAATGAATTGGTAAAACAAAAATTTACTTAATAATTTAAAATTCAATAAAATAAATTGCTTTTGCCTAAGTTAATTAGAATTTCGGTTTAAGTCAAATGAGTCATTTTTATTTCATTCCAGATGCAATTTATTTTCAAAAAAAAAAGTCTATAAATTATTTACCAGTAAATCGAAGTGGTTTATGACCAGTACATGAATCTAATTTTATTGAAAATACTCACGTGCAGAACATGAGTAAAATATATTTGTTCAACAGCTTAATTGTATAAGACTAATATTTGTTTAGAAACTTTTTTTTTAAAATGAAATTTGAGTCCGAGTCAAATTAGAGTTCCCATGAGTTTGGTTTAATTTTTTTTGACAGGTAAAAGTTTGCTCTTCAATAAACTTAATGGATAGATTAATTCGATTTTTCTCAAACTATTATATTTGCTTTAATTTAAGTTAAATATTTAATTAAATCGAAAATTAGTTAAAATTTAAAATTAGTTTTTTCGATTAAAGAAGAACTAAACAAAATCAGGTGTAAACTAGATTTTAAAAGAAATTCTCTAGCAAATTTATTGAACTGTTCATTTGAATAATAGATGACCCTTAAAATAAATCACCAAATAAAATAATAAAACCAGCCCCTTTTGTTTTCATTTTAGGCTTCAGAATTAATTAAATTTTTAAAAATTCTTAGTGTTTTGCATTAATTTTTGTTTTGTTCTGTTTACGAAGAATACTTTCAAATAGGAAAATAGAACTCTCAGCAGTCTTGCTGAAGGTAAATTTTTACAACATTGAAAGATAATGTCCAAGCACGTGCTCGACATTTATTTAGGAATTTTCAAATATTAAAAATTAAAGATGGTGTTGATTAATTTATTATTTATCATTTTTATAATTTTCTAAGATTGATTTGGTCGGCATTTAAGATTTTTGATTGTGCCATTTGAAAAATTTGATTTATATTTTTTAAGTAGAATTTGTATTGTATACTTGGGAATATTTATTTGAGAGACTAATATTTCCTGTCTGTCAAATGTCCAGGCGTGGATAGAATTTAGAATTTTGTTCATGTTTTTTAAGCTTTTAAAATTCAAGGGATTTGAATAAATTGACATGGAATAATAAAAAAGCCTAAATCAATTAATTATAAGGAAATTTTATACTCATTTAAGTGGAAAAAAAATTAAACAAAAGTCAAATAAAGATAGGAACCAACTGTGATTATTTTAAAACAAATTTAGCCATCGATCTATTAATAAAAAAAAAAAAAGAAAACGGATCTCCGTAAGCGCTCTCAATTTAATTAAATGTTCAATTCAAGAAATTTATTCGAATATTTATCATTGTTCCTTATCATTATCACAAGGGTCATATAAGCATAAAACACTTAATATTTTCATTAATTTTGCTATTCAACTAGTTTTCTTGATAAGAGATCTCCAAGTCTCTTGCTATGTGTGTCAATAGCGCTCAAAGTCATAAACTACCATTATCCTCATCTATTATAAATCCATAAATTAATACATTTTATTTCCGTCTATTATTAAATTTTCTCCTTCTTTATGACCAATATTTTCACTTGCAACCGAGGATTGATTGATTATAAATAGACGAGTAGACCGTCGGAACTAGCGGACTAAGAATTGAAATAATTAATTGGGACTCTTTTTTCTGCTAATTGACAAAAAAGGCTTAAAACCCAACTGACTGACTCGGGATTATTTTTTTAATTATATAACTAGGCTGACGTGTGCCTAAGCTATTCTAATCAAAAAAATCTAATTGCATTTTTTTTGTAAAATATTGATTGAATTTTCAGCAATCATACGGTTCTAGTGTTATTAATTAGGAAAATAATAAACACCACAATCACTAGTATAAACTAAAAATATATCTAGTTTAAAAATATTTATCAAATTTTTATTTAATAATGGTTGAAAAAACATAGTTTTGTTTAAAAGATAATAATTGTAATTTAGTTTTAATTATTGACTAAAATTGTTAATCGAATTTTTATTTTATTCAATGAGCTTATAATTGTAAAATAATTCAGTTAGCATTTATTATAGATAGCAGAGTTTTATTGTTTTCTATCATTGTTGTAAGTCGAACTTAAATTAAGTTTGGGCTTCATCAAGGCGAAAATTTAATTTTCAAGTCTCTTAAAAGACTCTTTGCTTGTTAATGGCTCTTGAGAATAAATTTTAGCTATTTAAAAAACAATAAATTTTGTTTTTAGCTTGGTCAAAATAAACACCTTTACTTGTAGGATTTTTTAAACAACCCTGGAAGATTTTTCTTATATAAACTCTTAAAGAAATATTCAAACAAATGGATTTAAAAAAAAAAGAATCCCAATAGTTGCTTTTTTTAAATTAAACTTTGTCTCATTCTCAATAAGCTAAAAACTGTCTGTAGGGCAAAAAATTGTAGTCATTTTTTTACTTAATTAATTTTCTATTTCACCGAATTTTAAAAACTAATTTTCAAATTATTTTAAATTGAACATAATTTAAAGATTTTTGTTGTTTTTAAGAGTTGAAAAAATGTTGTTTTTTTATTAATAAGCTTTTTAAAAAAATTGGTTATAGCAGAATTTGTTTTTAATTTAAGCAAATTTAATTGACTTGGACGGAAAATTTTGTGTAACCGGATGAATAATAATTAATTTTTTAAGTGGTAATCGGGTGTCATTAAGATAGCCTAGGGCATATTTTGATCAAAGTCACACAAAATCGGATTAAAGTCCAAGTTAAGCAGGAATATAAACGTGTTTTAACAATGCAGATTATGATTTTAAAATAAATTAATAATTGCTGATGATGATTATGAGATAAATAGCATACGATTTATTACAAAGTTGAAACCGAAACGAGCTCAATCAAACTTATCTAATGCACTTAAGATTATGTAATATGAGATTTTAAAATGCGCGTTTATTAGGTCCTATAAAACGGGCTCTTTCAAGCAAAAACGCCCTCAATTCTATTTTAAATATGCTTATTAGAATTAATACAAAATATCTAATTTCGATTATTCGGCTAGGTTTAAGAATGGGATTTCAAATTAATTAATTTCCTTGTATATGTATTTTCATTTTCTCCTAGCCGAGTAGTTATCTAAATCATTTTTGGTAGTAATTGAAGACCCTAGAGGCATCTATTCGTTCATCCATTAGAGCTAGGTTTTCTTTTTCAAATCATTTTCTGCTTTATTCGTGACAAATTTTGTTTCAATTTTCAGCGCTATTTGTCTAAGTAGAAATTTAAGAATCAATTTTAGAGCCCTTTAAGAAAAGCATTTATTTAATTAAATCAATTGAATTGAACAAGCAAATATCATGCTTTTCATAGTGCTTATTAAGTAATCAAGCAATTTTTTGAATTATTAAAAAAAATATATTCTCATGCGAGACATTTGATTCTGATTCTAAAAAGAAAAGACCCGGATATTTTATACCAAAATTTAACTAGTCAGTCATTATGCCTATGAGTTGAGAGTTAATTTTTTTTCTGTTTTTTTTTTCTTTTAAAAAGCAAAAATTCAAATAAATTTAGAAAAAAAAATATTTCCTTGACCAGCTTTGTATCAGTTATTTAGTGCACATTTGTTTGTGTTAAGGATAAATTTCTGCTTAAGATAATTTTTGATAGATAACACTCTCTGCTAAATAGAAAAAAAAAACTATTACTACTACCGTAAAAATATTCCATTAAATAATAAGATATGATTAATTACATTAAATGAAATTAATTTTTAATGATTAATTTAGAAACGAGCCAAGTTCAGCTGATAAAATAGGAACCCAAAAAATTTTATCTCGTTTTTAATTACTAAAAAATTGGGGCTTTAAATTCATAAATATCCACAAGCATATAAACGCTCTACGAGTTTATCTTCGCCAAGAAACTAAAAATTAATTTTTATCATTTTTTTTTCTATATCTCAAGATTTTTAATGTTGCTTTAGATACGAGCTGAGAAATAAAATTTTTCCCGATTGCATGTGTCCGCTAAAGCGGTCCATTTTCATTTTAATAAAATTCACTAATTGTCATTATCTATAGATTTTAGATGTTATTTCATGCATCAACTAGTCCCAAGTTATCTATATGGTAATTTTGGGCTCTTTCACGTAAATTGAATTAAAACAAACCGTCTAGGCTATTCATTTATTCATTAAATTGTTCGACTGTAAATAATTTACAGTTTAGATTACCATTTTTTTTTTCTAAAAAGCATATTAATTGGAATTGAGCGATTTAGCTTTTCTGAATTGTTAATTAGGGAATTTTGGTCATTTATGCGCTATTTCATACTCGGCTAGATTAGAATCGCAATTGTTATTTGGTTACAAATAATCAACAAATAATCTTAAAAAACAACTAGACCAAAATTAATTTTATTATTTTCAGTTTAGTCTGTAGATTATATGATAGATTAAATGAATAAAATTGTAAAACCATAATTTTTTTCTTAAAATCATTTCAAAATTCTAACACTACTATACGTGTCTTAATTGTATCGAACAACCACACTCGGTCTAATTTACCCCTCAAGGCTATGTTTTAATTACAAGACTTATTGGTTACAGAATAACATCACTTGTCAAATTTGATAGATTTTACATACTAATTTAGCCAAAGAGCTAATATTTACTCAAGTATTTAACTAATCGTGAAAACTCTGTAACATGCTGTTTTTTTTGTTGAATCGTTTCAATATTTAACTTTAATCAAACTCTCATTTCAATCAGCTTAGTCGGATAGCAGCTAAATTCGAGCTAGAAATTCAATGTATGAAGTTAAAGCACACTTTGACTTTGGGAATTTTTTGAGGATTTTAGAGAATTTTTAAAATACAAATTAAAGTCAATTTTCCAAAGTTTAATTAGATACGACACTTTATATGGTATCGCGTATCAAATTTATTTTAAGAAAAAAAAAATTGCTAAGATAAGAGATTAGAATAGTAAAAAAAAAAAATTTTCGGATTAAAATTCAATTAATCAAAGCAGGTTTTTTCAATCAAGATTTTATCTATCGCAAAATTGAAATTTCTTTAATCCAAGTCCAATCAAAATAGTTATGTTTATTTTTTTAGGGATTTGGATGTAAATTTTGTTGAGTAAATAAACAGTTTTTTTTTTCATCTTTTTATTTTATACAAGAATATTGAGAAAAAAATGAAAATTTCTAATTTAATTTATAGGATCGCTGTTTAGAAAAAAAAAACTCTGTTTATAATTTAGCCGACAGTATGTGCTAGCTTAATGGCAAACAATTGATTTTAAATTTTTTTATTGAGAATACTATTCTCGGAATTTTGATTAAAAAATAAACTAACTTTAATTAAAATGTTTAATTTTAATATTTAATTGAGAAATTGTCATTTTGAAAAATTTGTGCAAAACTCTGCTACGCCACATGCCATCAAAATGCTCATCGATCAATCAAAATCTAGACTGGAGCTATTTAAAACAATAGCCAATAAATATTTCGATTAAAAATCAATAATTCTTAGATCCGTATAAACTTAGCTGGAACTAATCATTCTGATTTTTAGGACTCGCTAAGTCAATATTCTTTCTTCAAAGCAAACAATAAACACCTAAATAATTTTCTTATTTCTCTATTTTAGATAATAAACAAGATGAAAATTTGTTCACTAATTGCCATCTTTTTTGTCCTAGTAGCAAGTAGTGTAGGAAATAGCGACATTTGTCACCAAAATTCGCACACAGAATCCATTGAGCCATGTTTTGATCTGGAAAAATTCACCTATGATTTGAACAAGCGGGCTCAAGTGGATAAATCAGCCGAGTTCGAGTGCCACGTTCAAAACAAAGACTCGATCTCGATCGCGTGGTTACATGAAAATCAGCTGATATCATTAAACGACCAGGTATTAGTACCGGACACAAATTTAGAGCTAATAACCGATTCACAGACAAAATTTAATTTGAGAATAAAATCAGTGGACACTTCTCATAAAGGTCTTTACAGATGCCAGATAATATCCAAAATACCCAAAAATTTGGAATACAATCTCGATGTTTTGGTTCCACCAACAATCACACGAATTCCCAGCAGTGATGTAATCACTTTAGACGAGGGCGATTCAATTACCATTCAATGCATCGCTCATGGCAACCCAAAGCCTTCGTTGACATGGAGTAAAACTGGCGTTAAACCGGGCCACACTGTCATCGATGAATTAAAACATACTTTAACTCTCGGAAATGTGGACGAAACTCATTCTGATACTTATAGATGCATTGCTAAAAATGAAGTTGGCAATCCGGTAACTAGTGAATTTCAAGTTTTAGTAAAATTTAGACCCAAAGTTAGCATTTCAAGTCAAGTTAATATACACCAAAATGTAATGTACTCTGCTATTGATAAAAAAGAACACTTCAAATGTGTGGTAAATTCATATCCGAAGCCAAAGATCACTCTTTTACGCGATGATGTCCCATTGCCGGAATCAAGCTATTCTGTTGATGAGATTGAGACCGAAAATCAACAATACACTCTAAGCTATAGATTTAACACTTTTGAGGAAAGTTTTGGGGTTTATAAGTGTGTTGCTGAAAATGAAATGGGAAGTAGCATAAGCGAAGTTAAAGTCACTGGTTTAACTTCGGACGTAGCTTTGACTAGTGATAAACTGCCCATTTACAGCGACGCTGCTGTATTTGAATGGACTGTGCACTCAGGGTCACCTATCAAAGAGTTAAATGTTCAAGTATTTGGCTCCAATAGTACAAATTTTACCAATTTAGTCACAAAAACCAAACAAATACACTCAGACGGGTCCGAATCTATTCCGACTTATCACAATGAAAATATTGTATACAAAGATTATTTTGATTTGACTAGATTGCAGGCAAATTCGACTTATACAGTTCGGCTAAGAGTAAAAAATGAGATGAACGAATGGTCGCAATGGTCAAGAAATTTGACTGTACGAACTCATTCAGAGCAAAGCGAAGACAAGTCAATTAGACACAGATCACAAATTTACCATCACAGACATCACAAATTTCACAAAAATCTTGCTCAACAGGCTGGATCAAGAGATTTAAGTGGCAAACGATTTAACACCTATTTAAATTCGGCTTCGTTTATGGAGTGTAAATTTCTCCTGATCTTGAATATTTTTGCTTTAAATTTGATTTTTTGAATTTTGTTTTTTTTTTTTATTTCGTTGGATTTTAATCAGAGCCGTTCAAAGTGTTTTAAACAACAAAAGCGAACAATTATAATTAAAATTGAAAAAAAAACTAAATAAAAAAACGATTATTTTTTAACTACTTGATTAAATTTATATAAAATTAAATTCAAAGAATTATACGAAAGGCAGTATTTTGTCGGGCTCATAAATGAGAATGAATTCCACTCGAATTGATTTCGAAATAAATTTTACTAGAATTTCTATGTTCAGTAGTAACTTAAATGTTTTTTTTTTTTCTAAATTGTATTTTATTGTTGTAAAATAATTTTTAACTAGATGTTACTTGATCAAAGTTGTATGAGATAGCGATCAAGTAATTTAAATACTGGCAATATACCTCATCTAATCAGGAAATTTTCTATTAAATTTTTTTTATCTCGAATTGTAAACTTTGAATTTTTTTTTATATAAGATAATAAAGTTTAAAACTTGTTTGATTAATTTTTGTTCTTTATTAGAAACATTTTATTAAATTAAAGTGTTAAAGTTCACGAAATTCAAAACTTTAGTGCTATCTGAATTCCACATTTTGGACTCAAAATTCGTAACCTACGCCCTCAAAAATTTTTACACCCAGGGTTCCAATATTGCAAACCCTTTAAAAAGCTGTTGTTCTTTAAGACTCAAAATCTCAAAGATAAAATTTAAATATACTAAAAAAGTGTATATATTCTGAAAGAGCATTCTCTACATGCTAATGTAATTTAGAAAAAAAAGGTGTGGCGATTTTTGTCGGCTAAAAAAAAGGAAAATAATGTGTTTTTTCTGGTTCAAATCGTATCTCCTTCGAGGGATCAATTATGACCTCCCTTTTTTTTTAAATCTAGACAAAATTTTGAACAAATCTATGGTTTTATTTTTTTTCTTTATTGCTTTATTTTTCTTAAAAAATCTCTTAAAATCGTGTGATTTTTAACAAATTTTTCTTTCAATATTCTATTGATATTTTTCTTCTAAATTTTACTAAAAACTTACCTAAGTATAAATAAAATTTCTTGAAAAATGCCAAAAAAATCAAAATATTTTTTATTGGGTTTTCGAGGGCGTAGATTACGAATTTTGAGTCAAAAATGTGGAATTCAGATAGCATTAAAATTTTGAATTTCGTGAACTTTATAAAAATATACTCTTCGATTTTTACTTCATATTTTGAAAAAAAAGTCTTTCGAAAATTTATATTTTCAACTTTAAAAAGCTATCCGTAAATTGCTAACATATTTATTGAATTCTAAAAAATTTTTAAAACCTTGTAGCTAGTGGGTGGTTTATTTGTTACTCATACAAACAAAAAGTCAGAGGTTTTGAAAATAATAGCAAGTATAAATTTAATGAACCGTTAAACAAGAAAAAATTTTTAACGTTTTTTTTTTCTTAATTTCTTTTAGCTTAACTTATAAAATATTTTGATCATATTTGTTTAAAAATATCAAGTCTTAAGTCAAGAGCAAGTTCGAACTTTAATTTTTGTAATAAATTTTATTCAATTTATGTGATTTAAAAATTGATGAAAAAGATTACATAAATAAAATAAAAAAAATTGTCCATAAAATTTAAATAAATTTGAACTAAAAATAAGAAAAATAAAATGATAGAAAAAATTGTTATAAAATGTTAGTTTGAAGTGAATAAAATGTTGAATTAAAAAGTTTTTTTTTAAATCATTAATATTTAATTAGATTTAAGATTTTTCAGTGAAATGCAAAGTAAATACAACATGTTGGCTAAAAAAAATAAATAAAGAGTTGGAATTTAATTTTGGTGACTAATTTTAGACTTGAAAAAAGTCCTATTTTTATTTGAAAAGTTCGATTTTTTTGAGAAAATATTTTTTTACAAATGTTTGGATTTCTATTTTAATTATTTATCTTAAGCTATTAAAGTAAATTAGATTGAATTTTATGAAAGGCGTTTTTGTAGCAATTATGAGCAGCATTTACAAAAAGAAACAAATACTGCTAACATAACAGTAGTTTTTGAGAGTAAACAAATTCAAATTAAAAGCAGTACATGATGACATAATTTGCATAATATTTAAAAAAATAAAATTTTTATCTTTTTTAAGTAAAGGGTTACTTATTCTTTAATTAATTTTTGAAGATTAAACTTGAGTAATAATTTAAATTTTAAAGTTGCATCTGCCCAATTTGCATATTGACGGTTTTAAAAGATTAAAAATAATCCCTAGCGAATCAATCAAAGTAATCACATATTGATTAAGTCTGAAATACTCTAGGTATTACATTTAATTGAACCAAAAGCTTGTTTGATTGAATTTGAAACATCTGGAACAAAAAATCCGATTTTTAATTGTTACATTTGATGCTGCGAATTAACAAGAATAATTTTTTTTTTCAAATCCTTAAAGATTAATTCATTTTTAAACAAAGTCATATAAAGGACATAAAATTAAGACACTTGTCTAATTTTTGAAGAAATAAATCAATGATACTTGAGACGTATTTTTCTCAAGCAACTTTATTTTCATTTCAATTGGACTTTAATTATTTTAATTAAGTGTACTTTTTCTAGTTTTATTTTTGTTTGATAAAGATTTAAAACTTAAAATCAATATTTGTTTTTTATTTTTTTAAGTGTAGTTTAATTAAACAAGCAGCGAAGAAATTTTTCTTAATATCTCTGTGACATGAGTCAACATGCGTCATGCTGTTCACTAAACGAGAATTTTTCATGACTAACTAAATTAGCCCAATTCAAGTGGATCATTGTTTTAGCACAGACATTAATGAATGTCAAATATATTAAATATACTCAAATTTTAGCTATTCAAATAACCAAATGTTCCGATTTTGAGTTTCGCTTACCTTTCTATTTCCTGTTTAATACGATCAAAAATATCCTTTTAATTGAAATGCTAGATTCTATAAACGAATATTTTTTAATTAAATTGAATTATTTGCTTCATTTAGTCAAGAATTTTAATTATTCAAACGCAGAAATTGCTTTTTATTTTACACTCGTTAACATGAAATTCTATCCCTTTTAATTTTGAAGCTTAAAACGTTTTTAATTACAAAAATTTAACATTACTAAACTTCTAATAAAAATAAAAAAAATATAATTTATTTTTTCTTATTATTTATTATTTATTTTTTAAAGCATCAAAAATGAATTCAAAATTTCTTAAAAAATGGGAAATAATTAAAATGAAAGAACAAAATTAAGAATAAACTAATCAATTGTTTTTTAATGTTTGTTTAACGGAGGTAAAAAAAAAATGGCACAAAATTTATTTTATCATAAAAAAGTTTTTATTTAATAAAGTAATTTATTTAATAAAGGCTTTGATTTTTTTTTTAAATATTACTGAACCCTCCTTTGGGTCCATATTGCTCAAGCAAGTGCTAATTTTGTTTTCGGGTTGCTTAAGACTTTTGGACTTTCAATCACCCTCATAAACTTTAGCTTTCAAATTTCCCCAAAAATCTTCGATTTGTCGTACTTTTGGTACGTTTGCTGGATTCACTTATTTGGCAACATACCTTATATTTTTATCTAACATATAATTCTGTACCATATTCGCATAATGAGATTAGTGTTGGGTACCGTGAGTGGCGGCCACTAGACCGTCAAAAGTTGATGTTGGCCGTTTTGATGGCCGAGTGTAA
>VANL01000738.1:0-24657 GCA_006352455.1 Brachionus sp. 'Tiscar'
AATATTTCATTATCTTTTTTTTCGAAGTAAAAATTGGTTATAGGTCGATTAGACTTGTATCCACACAAAGCATTTGAACATTCTTTTATAACTTCAATTTTTTGAATATGAATAAGATAATCAAAAAAAAATTCAAATTCATTTCCAAAAGTCGATAAATATATTTTATTCCTATTGCATATCTCAGGGCTGAATTTTTTAGGAATTTTTAAAGCATTGTCAAAATCAATCTTGCAAATATCTGTTAGCCATAATTTTCGAGCAATATTCCAGTCATTCAATTCGATTAAGTCAATCATTTTAAGTATTGCTTGATTGATATTTGTTGATGAGATAGTTAATTCGGGTACAATTTTGCTAGAAAGTTTTGTCGAAAACCAAAGCCCCAGTAAAAAATAATCAATAGTACATGTATTTTTTAATATAATATCATTTTTTTTATGGAAAAATTTAGCTCCCCAACTAGGCACATGTGAGAAAAACGAATCTGATAAAGATTTATTGATTTTTTTGCTAACTAAGTTTTTATCCAATGTATATGAGTTAGATCTTTTAATAATTTGTTCTGCACTTTCATTCGAAAATATGTTATTTACACAATTAAAATCAGGCTCTTGTTGTTTTAGTTCGTAATCAATAAAATCATTTTCATTTTCTGATTCAGAACTTTCTTTTAAATTATGACAATCGAATACTGACATTAGATATCCAGCTGGATTCGGAATATTTTTATTAGTTTTGGCAAAGGATAGATAATATATGATACTAGCAATATGAGAACAGCATCCAACAGTTCTCATTCCAGATTTACATGTACAATACCAACTTTCAATCGCACTTGGTTCGTTTATGTTTGGGATATACTTTAAATAAACCTTGTATTTTGTTGTTTTCGAATGTCTTGATTGGATATTGGCGTACAAAATATTTGAATTCATTAATATATCATTTGGCTTGTTAACCATTATTTCATACTTTCCATTATTAAAATGTTCCGCCAGATAGCTTTTACTTTGTGTTAGTTGGTAGCTCCCTAAAGTAATTTGACTCTTTATCAACTCTTCATCAATTTGTGGAAAATCATTAATATCATATAACTCTAATTTTACAAATAAACTTTTTTTGTGCAGTTTTTGCTCTTTTACTAGTATTTCTAGTTCGTTTATCTTATTGAGTCTGTTTTTTATATTTTTAACAATTTCAATGTTATCATCATTATCTGAAAATAGCCTTTTAAAAAACTTGTTTACTAAAGCACCAGCTATTCTGTAGTCGCTTAAAGTATGATTTAGACTTTTATTTTTTACTTCTCCCAATGCTTTGAAAGATTTCTTTAAAAAAGCATTTAAAGCTTCAACAACCCATCTTGATTTAGTAACAAGTCTTGACTTATTTGCATCTAAAGTACTTGATTCATTATTTTTATTGGTAAAACATGTTGGCATCCTTGCTTTTAGTTTAAAATCTTCTTCTAGATTTTTTATGCAATCTCGGAAACCTCTGTCAAGCAAAAGAATATCTCCAGGCTCTATTAATCGTTTTAAATCATCCTCTTTATTTAAAATATCCAGGAGTATTGTTGAGTCGTTTTTTGTTGCCTGAAATAAACCATAGATGTTAACTATCAGACCATCAGTGGTGCAAATAACAAAGGGCTTGACAAGATGTCTTTTTTTTTGCACACTATAAGTTAAACGCTGAAATTGATTGTTAGAACTTCGTTCACAATAACAGTAGGTTCCGTCACAAACTAGAATTAATTGTTGTTCTCTTTCACAAAAGAGTTCACTTGAAATAAAACTGTTATGCCTTAACCACTCATTTCTTGGTTTCATATTTGGTCCAATGTAATAGGGAACAAAATCTTTTAATAAGGACTCACGAACTTGTTGGCATATCTTGCTGACATCTATTTGGCTTATATCAAAATGAGTTCCAATTGTTGCTTGATCTAAGCCTGTTTTTAACCAAAACAAATAAACAATTAAAGCTTGAGATCGTGTTCTTGTAATAGAATTTCTCAATGATTTCAATGAATCGTGTAAAACAATAAAGTCTGCTTTTTTTAAACCCGAATTTTTTACACAAAGTTCATTACAGATTAAATTATTAAATTCAAATTTTGACAATAGTCCACTTTTTTTAGACAATATTCTAAATTGTGCCAACAAAGATTCAATATATTTTTGATTTATTTTTGTTTTATTCTTACATTGAGTTAATTGATTGAGAGAAACATTATTAAGGAGATTAGAATCATCAAAATGTGATGAGCAGCATCTTGACCCTGATGGAATTAATATATTTTTATGAATGTAAGTATCAACAATTGCTTCGATCGAAACGAGTCTCAATTTGATATTTGTAAACTTTTCATTGTTCTTTTTACAAACAAAACAATATCTATGTGAGGCAGTTGTACTCGAAATATCTACAAAAACGTTTTTTTTTAAGTTTATTTCAGGAAAAGACTTTGTCCCTTCTTCATTGAAATTTTTGGCAATGTTATTTTCATCTTTAATTGATTCATTATCTTCTTCTCTAGATAAAATATTTTCATAAAAACGATTATTCTCCACATTAAAGTTCGTTTGCTTTAAGCATTCACCTTGAATTTTTGATAGCAAATAAGCTCTACTTTTACATTTATTACAAACCAAATCACCATTTTTCACAGCATTTATTTTTCCTAATGATTTATTTAATTTTTCGATTAGATCAAGGTTTGAAACCACGTTGATTGTCCTTTTGTCTGTGCTGTAGAATCTTTTATTACAAGCAGAGCAGAATTTGTCATTTAAATATAATTTAGACATAATAAATTTTTCAAAGTAAAAGATTTTACTCTATAAATTCAAAAATTGAATTTGATTTATATATTAAAGGTTTAAATTTAAAAATAATTTGCATTTAATCTCAATTTTTAGTCTAACGAACTCCAGTTTGTTTTGTTAAATGGGAGAAAGCAATAGGAGTAAGAGAGGCAAAAAAATAAGATTCATTTAGTTAAAAAAAAGGATAATTTAAGTTTTTTTTAAAAAAAGTTTTAGTTTTTATTTAATTTTGGACTAATAAATAAGGGGCAAAATTTCAATCGTTAAAGCCTAAGGCCCTTTGAATAAATAAAAACAAACTTGTCCCTTTTATGAGACTACATTAGTTTTTTTTCTAAAAATTTAATTTTTTCTTTTGGTCTTAAATTGGTATACATGTAGAAAAAAAGCTTTAATTTAGACGAATAAATTTTAATTTATTAGCTTAATCCAACTTTAGTAACCATCTTTTGCTCTTAATTTAAAGACAAAATAAAATCTTATCAAATATAATTAAGTAAAATTTTAGCATTTAATTTAATTTATGTTTATCAGGGTAAATGAAATATTTTTTTTCTATTTTGAAAGAAAGAAAATAATTATGAAAATAAAGTAAAATCAACCAAGGATAGAAGAATTTCATATTTTCTAAGCATGGACCAAAAACCCGAATCCAAAAAAATGATTCTAAAATATAAATTCAATAATAGCAGTTTGACTGCTTGTCCGAATGAACTTCATCAAACAATTTTTTCAAATGACACCAACGAATTCAATAAAACATTGACAAAATTAAGAAAAAGCTTAAATAAAACAGAATTGGAGGAAAAATTGGCACAAAAGGATCAATATGGAAATACTGTTTTACATTTGACGGTGATGACTGGTAATTTAGACGCCACTAAACTCTTATTAGAAGCTGGAAGCAGAGTAAAAATTAGAAATGAACAATTTTGGACACCTTTACATGAAGCCATTTCACTTGGTAATAAAGAAATGGTTAAAATTTTGTACAAAAAATTTCTTAAAGAAGTTAAAAACGAGTTTGAAAATTCGGTTCCGATGATCAAAATTTCTCTTAAAGAAATGCTTGATTTTTATGTTGAAATAAAATGGGATTTTGAGACGTGGATACCATTTGTAAGCCGTTTTCTACCGTCCGATGTGTGCAAACTTTACAAATATGGCACCAAAATAAGAATTGATACTACATTGGAAGATGTAGCCCGAGCCGCCCAGAACAGTGATAACTCAAGCGGTGAACAATCGGGTTTTTCTCCATTAAACTGGAAAAGAGGCGATCTTACTTTTATTATTGACATTCAACAAGAAAAAAATAAAAGCACAATTGTTTTTCTAGACAATAATAAGAAAACTTATGTGCGAATAGATCCGAGAAAAAGCGAGGAGCAAGAGATGGATGAGGAGACATTGGACAAAGAAATCGAATTTTTGCTCACAACTGAAATCGCCCATGTTAAACTAGACACTTCAAAAGCCGAGTTTGAAGTAAACGAAACTGGATGGCTGAGCAAGAAACCAAAAATAGAATATGTAAATGGATATTTATCGACTTTTTATGATATTAAAAATTTATTTGTCGTAAGCAAAGTTAGATTTGAGCATTTGTCACCGGAAGAATTGAAAAAAAAAGAAATGGAACACAAAAAATTTTTAGAATATTTGGGCGGAAAATCCCATGAACAAGTATTTGAATTATCAAATGATTTAAAAAAAGATTCCACTGAATCGTTGGTCACAGATGGTTCCAAAGCCGAGGGTACAAATCAACCCAGATTGATTACATGGGATGAGTATATGAATCATTCAGTGGAAAAATTTCCAACTTTTGGGAGAAAACTTAAATTAAAAGAGAACCGAAAAGAATTCAAAGCTCAAATTGCAATGGTAAAGTTTATTTTAAAAATTTTAGAAATTTTTGCTAAAATATTGAAATTTTTTTTATTTCAAGTCAGAAGAATTTCCATTAGATGTGACCGAGTTAAACAATCTACTCGAAGCGTTAGCTCCTTTAGGCAAGTTTAGGCGATTAAAAGAATTTATAGATTTAAATCTTCCAAATGGTTTTCCAGTTAAAATTGGTATTTCAAAATTTTAATTTTCTAAATTTTATTTAAAGATATTTCATTTAATTATTTAAAAAAGATATTCCAATTGTGGCCACTGTAAGTGCTAAAGTTTGTTTTCAAAATTTTAAACGTGATTTCAAATTCGATCCAAACTTTTTTTCAATTCCGCAAGACTATGAACAAATTCAGATTGAGTAAATTTTTCTTCTACCATCGAATTACTTGAATTCTTTTTTTATTTTTTAAAAATATAATTTATAAATAAATTTAATTAAATTTGCCACTTAATTTTTGAAAAATTAAAAATTAACCCGACATTTTTCTAAGAAACTAGATAAAGTTTTGAAAAGATTAATTTAAAACACTCTAAATATCACAAATTTATAATAAAATTTTAATGCATGAATTTTTTTATAAAACTTAAGATTTTTACTATAATAAAGTAAAAACAATAAAATAAAATATTACTTTTACAGCTTTCATTTGTGGAAAATAAATTAAATATGTTGTAATTATAAAAGATACATTATATATTGAAATGTTAGCAACTAGATCAGAACTTATTTTAGACATTTTCTTTTTAGTTGGGTATCAGAGACTTAATTTTGATTTTATTGTAAAATGTCAACATTTAATATGTTTTTATTAAATTCTAAGACTTTAATCGGATATAATCAAAAAAATAATTTTTCCTATTTTTATAATAATAATAGTGATAAGCTACAGCAGGGTGCCTGTGGTGCGGGACTAGCTTTAGTCTCGCTATAGTAGCTGTTTTTACAACAAAAAATAATTTTTTTGTTTGTTGACAATGAACTTTGTATTGTCTGGGTTTATTTGAAACTAATCTATTTAAATAAATAAAATATTATTTTTAGCCTTAAAAAGAACTTTAAAATCAATATGTAGACATACTTTATAAGTTCATTAAAGTATTTTAACTTGAATTATTTGATTTTTTTTTAAATCTTGACTATCAAAATAAAGCTTATTAAAATAAAAATCAATTAGAATATTTTTTCAATCTTTAAAATAAAATTAAACTATATGAGAACATTTTGTATTTATTTTATTCTTGAATCTAATTATTTTTGGAATAATTTTTATGGGTACTGTCAAATAATGGCGGTCCTTTGATCACCAAAAGTGGTTATGATCGCCTTGAAAACCGCTTGGAAAGAATTTTTTTTCTTCTAATTAAAATGCTTAATTCTTAAATCTGACTCTTTAATTTAAATAATTTCAAAATAAAAATATTACTTTTTTTAATAATTTTAATTTAATATTAAAAAAAAAAATTAATGTTAGATTTTTAGCGTATTATGAAAATAGAATTAAATTATTTAACAATTATTTTAATATCGTTTAATTTCCTTCATTCAGTTTTTTATTAAAAATTAAAAATTTTAGTCATTTTATAAAATCAAAATTAATTAAAATATATTTTGTATTTAGTTTATTTTAATTTTTTTTAAAAAAAATATAAGTGCTTTTTAGAAATAAATTTATTAAGCTTTTTTTAGCAACAATAAAAAAAGCCATTTTGTAAATTTTCAAAAAAGTTAGTAAAAAATTGTTGAATTTTAAGTTAATTAACTTTGGCCAAAAATTTAATCAAATTGTCAATCAATACATTTCCTTTAACTGTGTTGATTGCAAGACCATCTTCAATGACTGCTTCTGGAATACTCAAATCATAGACTGTATTATAAGCTGTGATCAAACGTCTAGCTTCATCTTTTGGCAAAGCGAACTCGACTTTAATTAGAAAAAAATTAAATTCAAATAATAAATAAGCCAAAAATTTCTATTTATACTTCCGGCATTTATTCTATGATTGTACATGGCGTTTGCCAGTCTCATAAATCTTGTAAACCAAGTTTCGCCTTTGACCACATTTTCCAATCTACTCTCCAATTTTTGTTTAGTTTCATTTTTTAAATTCTGCAAATTATATATTTGTTTGTTTATTTCATCTAGACGTTCTTCTTCGCTGGCCAAATTTCTAAGCGATTCCAATTGATTATGTCTGTAAGAAAATTGAGTAATATCAGCTTCTTTTTCGTCCTCTCTCAATGTATAATGAGTTTTTTTCTTATTTGGCAATTTTAAATTTTTTGTTTTTTCCAAAAAATCAACAAACGCAGGCCATTTGTACTGTGACACTGCTACTTTGCAATATCGTTCTAAAATTTGAAAAATTAATGATCTTTGTATTGGAATTCTATTTTTATACACAACATCCTCAATCTTAAATAAAAAAAAAATAAAAAATCCTAAAATTTTTATATTTTATTTATGTTTACTTCTCTTTGTGTTAGAATGTATCGATTATATGGATCGATTTCATAAAATTTTTTCCTCAAATTATCAGTATCAATTAAATTAACTTGGTCCCAGTCTCTCATATTTTCGTGCATAAGCCTTAGAATAGCTTGTTCGTCCGGGTCATACGCTTCAATGGTTCTCGGGCTAATGTGGCTTTGATTTGCCAAAGGGTGTTCATATATTTGGTTTTGTGGCCGAGGAGAGTACATTTTTTTGCTCACTTCACCAATGCTTTTTGCCAAAAATTTAACCAGTTCTTCATAGTTAACGTAACCACGCTGCTGATTAGAAGAAACAAAGCGTGACATTAGAAACCGCATCAGCGACTCGCTCAAAGGCAGCTGGTTTCTCATTGCAACCAGAGTTATGTACATATGATGGGCAAAGCCAGTCGCTGTCGGATCATAGCTCAGCATTTCGGAGTAGAAATTTTTCAAATTTTCCGAGGAATAGCCGTCGAGTTCGCGTGTCACATCACTTATTAAATTAGCCTCTTCTTGAGGACTCAAGTAGATAGGATCAACTGGCAAATAGTTATCATTATTTTTATCTGAGGACAAAGATTGTTGATTGCTCGATGCCTGGTTATTAAGCTGCTTGTTGTAGTTGTACGCATCGTCATTGACTATATGGTCGATTGAGTGTGATTGATAAAACTGATTTTGAGAAGAACTTATTGGCGGAAGAAGAGGATAAGGATTTAAAGCCTAAAAATAAAAAAAAAATCATAAATTTAAAAAAAAAAAATTTTTTTCAAGCAATTAATTTTATTTAGATAGGCTGTTTTTTCATACCGATCAGCAAAAGAGTTACGGTTAGTGATTCTGATATGAAAAATTAATTTTATGTCTAAAGCTTGTTAAAATTAAATTTATTTTTATTAAAGACATTAATTTATTTTTTTTTGATTAATTTAGCTTAACTTAATCACTGTATCATTATAGTGATAAAACCAGTCAAAACTTTTCGGTAGTTGGCTTGTCTATCAAAAATTAAAATAAATTAGATCAATTTTAAAATTAAAATTTATTTGAATAAATGTTTTTCTAAGAATTAATTTTGTTCAAAATTTGCTAAAATTTGAATTTGTTTTTTTTTCAAAATCTGATCGCCAAACTATTTTTAGGTAATTTAAATCTCGTTTAAAAAAACACTTAAAATGGATTAATTTTATGATTACTTTTTAAAATATAAAATGTGTAGAATTTTATTAATCATCTGAATTTAATTAACTTATTTAAATTTTGATTGTTTTTCTAGACGACCAAAATTGAAAATTTTACAAAAAAAAGCTTACTTGCTGTGTCGGTGCATTTGCAGCATTTGGATTGTTAATTGCATATTTTTCCAGCGGATTATTGCTTGCCTCGTTCGGAAATGCCTTTTATAAAGAATACAATACAAAATTATATGCTAAAAAAATATATTAAAATAGCTTGAAAGCAGAAAGACATTTAAGATTCTAAAAAAAAAAACTAATTCATTGATCTTGGATACTAAAAGCTATAAATATTACCTTAAACTTTATTTAGAGAAAAAAAAAAAACAAAAATAATAAAAATTAAAATAGTGTTAAATTTTTCTAAAAATAATTTAATTACGTTTCCAAAATTAAGGTATTCACGTCTGTAAGTAGTATCGTATCGGCCTTTGGGAACTTTTCGATACTTTGCTTCGTCCTGAGCCTGCAAATTTGCTATCGGCTTACTTGGTTGTATAACTGGGTCACTTAATTTTAATAAAAAATAATAATATTTAAAAATTTTAATAAATTCATGAAAAAAAAAACAACAAAAGAAATGCCTAGTGATCTTAAAAATTCATATTGATTTTGTTGCTGGCATTTTAAAAGAAATTTAAAACACTTAAAAATTGTTGAAAAACTTTTTCAAGATACTTACTAGTAATAAGAGCTTACTGGATACCATCTGGAAAATGACATTTTACATTAATTTTCTCAAAAGTAGTCTGTGCTTTTCTAGAAATCTGTTTTTAAATTATTCTAAACAATTTTAAAAAAAAAAGTGAAAATTCAATATTTTCTAATTCGTATAACTAACCATAGTCGATTTTATTTGTTATTTCAAACAAAAATGAAACAGTATTAAATAGAAAAAAATAAGTGAAATAAGAGACAGAAATAGAATCGACTACCTTAAATTACCTTAGTTACCGATGCGGTGCTGCTACGTAACTAAACTTAATTTTTTGCAATTATTTTCAAAAGAATAAATATTTAGACGATTTATTTATTTTTCTTTCTGTTCTAGTGAAAACTCGATCACAACGTTTAAATAAATTAGAAATTTTAGCTAAACTTTATTTTTACTACTTCCCCATCAATTTATCTTAAACTTATATCTTAAAAAAAAACATTAAAATTATTGCGCAACAAGCAAAACACTTTAAAGAAAAATAAAGTCTAATTACGGTCTTGCGCGAATGTGAAAAAGCCGGCCGCCAACTATTCTTGTGTCCAAAATTGGAGTATATTCTGTTCCATACGGACTATACAAGGCATTGAAGTTGTCGTAAATTCTTGGCTAAATAACCAAACTTGAGTTTGAATGAAAATATAAATGCCAATTTAGCTAATTACTGAAGTTCTTCCGTGTTTTGGCATTTTTAATTAAATTTTCGAATAAAAAAATTCTTTTTAATTCACCTTTTTTTTTTGTTCTCAAGTGGTTTCATGTATTGAGATTTAAAAATTTATTTCCAAAAAAATATCTTGTTTAAATAGTGTAGATTAAGTGACTAGAAAAAGACATAAAAATTAAGTCGCACATTAAAGACTTTAACTAGAAAGGCAATTTAGAGTATATTTGTCAAGTTGTCATAGAAATTTTTTATTTTGTCAATTAATTGGCTTAAGATATGTTTCCTGAACCCCAAATTAATTAGTTTTTTTTTTTAAATTCTTCAGAAAAATGCAAGCTCATAGTCCATATAGTGATGATGCCAAAATATTGGATTTAAAAAGTGGACTCGTGCCATCTTGTTTGTACTGGACTTGTGATGAAGTTTGTGATTTTTTTGAAAACACTTTAAATCTACCAGAATATAAAGTAAATTTTAGTTCAAAATAATAATAATTTTCAATAAGATCAATGATTTATTTGTTCAAAAATAACTAAAATTTAAAAACAGAACTTCTCAAAATTTTTTTTTTTTTCAAGGAGACTTTGAAATCGAATGGCATTGATGGCAAACGTTTAATTTACTTGGATGCCTCTCATTTGCCTAAACTTGGAATCACTGATTTCAAGCACATGATGGTTGGTTTCTAAGAATAAAAGAAAAATAATAAGACCATATAAAAAATGTTTTTAGATAATCACCAAAAAAGTACGCGAAATACTTAATATGAACGAACCATACTGGAATAGAAGTATTTCCTTAACACCTAGAGATCATGCTGAACTTTACTTAGAAACGAAAAGTCTATCCGGCTCAAGGTCTGATAATCTAACTTACGAAGAATTTTCTAAAAGTGTTCAAAATGCCAAATGGCAACCGCCTAAAACCAATCAAGGATTTATTATGCCAAGCTATTAAAAATAAATAAAAAATCTAATTTCTCTTAATCCAGGTGATTTGTACAATAGGAAAAAACGACAAATGACTAATTGAATCTTTCATTTTTTTTTTCAAACGAGATTTTTAAATAAAAAGTTAACAAAAATTTTTTGATATATTTTTAGTTTTTAAAATATTAATTGAACAAATAATTTCTTTTATAGATAAATCTTAGATCATGTTTTGACAGAGATTTTTCATTTATCAAACGATATTTTTATTCGAATGAGATAAAAATTTGTAGTTCTATTTTAGTTTATTATTTTGCTATGAAAAATAAGAAAAAAAATTTATTTGAAATTAATTAAAAGAAACAATGTTCGATAATAATCTTTATTTTAAACATGTATTTTTTATAATTCTAATCCTCACTAAGTACGTGTCAAAAAACATAGTCAAAATTCGATTGAAAAAATACAAATAAAAGCCATTTTAAAAGACCGAAAAATTCGAGATGAATAAACTTAAATAGCATAATTTTGTCTTAGCAAAGAATAGATTCGATGGAATGCTAAATAAATTGAAGGATAAAAACTACTAAAAATCATATATGGTATTCTATCAGCTAATAACAATGTGTAAATTCAACTTTGCTCATTTTGTGACCAATGCAATGACAAATAAATTTTATTTTAGTTTTATTAATCTTGATTGAATAAATTTTTTATTGTCATTATGTCAATTTAATTTTTATTATTATTTAAAATTGGTATTGTTAATTTTGAAACAAAAAACAAAAACAAAAGCTTAAAATTGATTTAACTTTTTTATTTAGGCCCAAAACTGAATTCTGAAAGTTAGAAAATTCAAAGCAATCAATCTGGATACAAAAAAAAAGCCTCATGTAAACATTGCTATTATTTAGCTAACGAAATAGTCAATTATTATTGCCAAGGAGGATTCTCGTTTAAATCTAATAAGTCTTGATGCCAGCCAAGCAATTGATAAATTATGGCGTGCTTGGTTTTTTTACAAATTAATTGGAAAACTGAATAATTATTTGTGGAGAATATTATACAGATATTATGAAATTTCTTAAGTGATCATCAAAGTTGGTAAAGAAAAAAGTAATCCTTTCCCAATTAAAGAAGGAGTCAAACAAGGAGGAATATTATCTCCGTACTTATTTGATTTTTTCATCGATCAAATGTTATCCGTATGTACTGATTTAAAAGTTGGCGATTTGAGCTACTTCAACAATAGTTGATATTAAGTGACTAAATTCATTTTTAAATTATCACTGTCGGTCACCAAATCAGCTAAATTTTTAGTCCTCTTAGGAGCAAGATGGATACATTTTTTTTAAATATCTCTTTTTGTAGATATAATTTTGTAAAAAGTACAACATTAGATTTTAGCATTCTTAATTTTTTTTTAATTTTACTTGCACAGAGAGTAAATGCAAATTTTTTTTCTTTATTTTAAACTTTTAAAAAAATAAAATCAATTAAAATTTATCAATTGTTTTTCAATTTTTTTATTAAATGTTTAAATATTAGGAAAAAAGTGTAAATTAAAGAAAAAAATTATCTTCAAACATTCATTATCATCTTCAAATTAAAATAGTCTGATTTACAGAATAAATAAATTAGTTGGTTGATTTTATGAAAAAAAAAATGTTAAAACAGATTTTGCTTAAAATCGTTCTGATAACAGTTTAAGGCTCTAAATCACCAGTATAAAACACATTCTTTCATACAAAAAAATACTGCTCTAGTTTCTGTTAGAATAGACTGTAATGTTTTAGTCTAACTCTGTAAAATCGAGTACCAGCTGGAATTTTAAACCGATTATTTTCCTTTAAAAAATAAAAGTAAAAATTGAAAAAAATATTTAAAAATATCAAAATACTCTTCTAGCAACACAAAATTCTTTAAGTAAAACTTTTCCTACAAACCATTGAGGTTGTTTTTCAGAATTGAAAATATTCTCAGAACATTCAGCGCTAGAACAATCGGCCTGCACTGAGTTTAGATTAGACTGAGTCGATTGACTTTCATCCAGATTGCTTGGTACATTTTCATTCAAATGCACAATATCAGACTGTTCATTTTGAGGTGACGATGAATATTGACTTGTGCTAATTGTGTTCAATTTGCTTCCTGAATTATTTGTTTTAATGCATAGTTTTTGCTCGAAATTTTTAAACACTGCCGAATACACAAAGTGCAGGTAATTGGAAGTCTTGTATACCACTCGGTAAGCACCATGCTCTTCGGAATAAACAGCCAGAACTAAATCATCCGTATTACACGAATTAATTTGAATAGTTTCATAAAAATTGTCAGTCAATGGCAATGTATGAAACATGTCTAGCTGTTTTTTTAGTTCGTTTATTTTTTCCTGCAGCATTAATTCTTTTAGTTTTGAATTGGCTTCTATTTGATCACAATTTAACAATTCATCAGTTGTTTTATTAGTGTCTATTTCGGCGTTTGTTAACGTCAAATTAGACTCATCCGATAATTTTGTTTTTAATTTTTTTATCTCTAATTCAAGAGATGCTATTTTTTCTTGATAAATTTTTTGTTTTTCTTTTAATTCATCAATCTGTTTGTCTTTAGAAAAAGCAACCCGGTTAATAGCTTCATTGAATTTTATTTGATTTTCAGCATTGTTATTTTTTTTAATTTGAATTAATTTGCTATTTTGAGTTTTTTTAAATTTGTCAATTTTTTCTTTTAACATGTGAACAAAATTTTCTTCCAAATCAGGGTCTATTTTTTCACTTGAACTTTCGTCCAAAAAAATTTCAACTTGATTAACAACTTTTTTATAAAATTCACTTTTGTCTGTTTCTTCGACCTTGGAAATCATCTTATTGCATTCGATTAAATTTCTAACATGATCAGTTATATTTTTTTGATAGTCCAAAAATAAATCTTTTGTAAGATTGAGATTTTGGCGTAAATTTTCAACTATTTTTTTAAATTCTAAAATTTTTCTATTCATATTAGAGCTAATTTCATTATCTGAGTGTTGAATAAAATCTGTTAGCCGGTTGATGTGTTTGAGCTCGTCATCGGACTCATTGATCACCTTAAATTTCGATTGTGCTGTATTTAGATCAATATTGAGCTCTTTGAGGATATATGGCTCGCTGTCGAAGTTAATTGAAGAGTTGACCTGGATTGTAGATGCACTGGTCTCTGATGCAGATGCTGAGGGCGATGCATGGGACGAATAAGACTCGCAAGATGAAAGTGAAGGAGATGTAGCCGAATAAGACTCATTAGCCCTAAGAACATTCATTATTTCGTTCTCTATTTGATCCACTTCAAGTTGGTCAATTTTTGGCAGCTTTTCGTCTACATTTAACCTTAATTCACTCTTTAATTAAATAAATTAATCATTTTAAAAAATTTTCAAAAAAAAATAGAAATTATACCAATAAAGGCTCGAATTGCTCATTCAAGGATGGAAACAATATTTTTAAAATAAAGTGCTGACTCAGTGACATGGTTTTTAAGTGAAACAATTTTCTTTGATTTAGCTCGTTTTCATACAATTTGTTAATTAAGTGATGCACCAAATTGGCAAATTGATTATAGCTTTTGGAAAATTCGATCCGTCGCAATGTTTCTTTCATTGAATACACATAGACATAGGGCGCTTTTTGAAGTTGTTCCATTAATTTTAAACGAATGTTGACACGTTTTAGCTGCTTAAAAAATATTTGTATGCGAAAATCGTAGTCGCCTACTTTTTTTTGTATTTGCATAATCCATCTGAGAAAAAAAAAATTTTTAATAAAATTCTTTTATTTTATTTGATTTTTTTACTGTAGCCTAGAGTGAATAACTTTAATTAATTCAAGCTTTGCTTTGTTTATTTTAGTGGCTATTTCGACCATTTTTGAATGATTATTCTTGAAAATTTCAAGTTGGGTCACGTGAGCTTTGCACAAATCTTTTAGCACAGATTCATCTTTGAGACTATTGGCACGCTCGTAGTTGGCTCTAAAAGTCTAAATGTACAAAAATTAGACAGTTTTTTAAATTAAACCTTTATCTTTTTAATTAATTACTAAAAATATATGAAGCAAAAGTTGTTCTATAGTCTTAAAGTAAAAATTTTTTTTTTAAAAAAAATGCTAATATCTGTCTGTAAATTTTAATCAACTTTAAATAAACAAGTCAGCATTTTAAAGTCAAGTTAAATGAATAATAAAAAATATTTAAAATTCAAATCAGTAACTTAGCTATAAAAAGACATTTGCACTAATTTTACCAAGTTTGTATGAAATTAACTTTTAGTCTCATAGTCAAAATTTTTTTCAAATTAAACTTTTTTTAATGGAATTTTAGTAAATTGATGATAGCTTGAAAGATTAAAAAAAATAACCTAATTTTTATGTAAAAAATCAAACGAAAACACGGCATTGTGACAAAACATACAAAACCTCCAATACAAAAACAAAAATAATTTATAATTTTTGTTCTAATTCTCAATGCCTTCTCATCTTGTAAATAATAGAAGGGTTATTTAAAAATGACAGTTAATTATCCTTGTTTCTTAAATTAATTGTATTGTAACCAATTTTTCTTACTTTTGTATAACTGTTTCAATTGATAAGTATCAATATTCTTATACTTGTACATATACTTTTTATTTATACTTAAAAATGTTTTTAAAAATCTAAAATAAAGTATTGAAATTGTGTCTTTGAAATCTAACTTGTTTATTCCTAATGAAGAAGAATAAATTTTGATATTTTGATAAAATTCGTTAAGTATGCCAAAATAATTGGAAATTAAGTACCTGTACGTGTTCAACATATATGAAGGACTTTAAGTGTAAGCATATGATTGTTATTTGTGTAAGACTTGGTCTAGTTGAAAATCCAGCAACCGCTATGACTCTTCAACTACAACAAAGACGAAAGTGTGGTCGTACACAAGCTACAAAAGGGGCGCTTACAATACAGTCATGCGAAGTACAAGAAAATACTCCATTACTACCACAAGCACAGTCATCACAAATCATACATACACCTATAGTTCCTAGTCAATCATCAATCTAATAAAAGACAATCCCTGATTGAGACAAAAGGCGATAATTTGGTCCGTACTCAGAATAGAGCCAGATATTCACCATTTTAGGCAAAACGTCAAGTTAAAAATAAACCCTTTCTATAAATAATTTAATTCATTTTTATTTTGTACTTTTCTAATCAATTGATATTTACAAATTTTATTACTAACAACAAATTTTGTTAAAAATAAATATTTTTTATTTAAAAAAACCAATTTAGTTATGAATAGACCAAAAAAGATACTTAAAGATTTAACAATTTTTAAGCATGATCTTTAAATTAACTTTGATTTATCTTTTCTTAAATTTTTAATTGCATTATTTGCGTTTCAGTTCTTAAAAATAATAAATTCTCTCAGTAAATGTTTTAAATTTTTTATACCTAATAAATCTTTAAGTATCTTTAAATCAAAGTTAATTAAAATAAAATTTAAAAAAAGATAAATCAAAGTTAATTTAAAGATCATGCTTAAAAATTATTAGAAAGAAAAAAATTAATTTGTCAAATTTAATTCAGAAGCATATTTTAATGCTTTGCTAGCAATGCTTAAGCTATAGCCAAGTATTACAATTGTGCATCAAAAAATTCAAAATTTTGCTAATTAAGTTTAAAATAAAACAATTATTCTGCATTAAATATTTTAATAAAAAAAATACTAATAAGTTTTTATATACTTCACTTTGATTTCAGAAAGGCTCTCTTAAATTAATAATTTTTAGTTCAAATTAAAATTAAATTAAAATTAAAATTTATCTTTATCCTAAGGGTTAACAGAGAAGCCGTTAATTTCCTTTTTGAGGAACTCTTTGAGTAACAGCTCCGAACTGATAGTATCAAATCAGACTGACGCAAGACTTTTTCCTTTTTTTAAATGAAAGAGAATACTACGCTGGATTAAAAAAACTAATTTACAAATGTGTAAATATCTGATTACATTCAATTCAGATTTCAGATTTTGAAGTTAAAAAATTCTAAAATTTGTAAAGAAATATGATAGATATGATACTGGAATGCCGTGAGGACTGCGGCTTTAAACAGAATATTCTATTACTTGGATTCTAAGGCAACACGTAAAGTAAGAATAGAATAAACATTGTTAATAAATACGGCTTCATTGGCCAAAACTCTTAATTTTTTTTTTTAAAAAATTTTCGACTATAAAAACAGAATTTGAAATATCTGTTTTGCATATACTTAATTGGTAAATTTCGAAAACAAAACGAACGAAAATTCTTCCTTTTTTGATAAATTAAAATTTACTAAAATAAAATAGATTAGAAAAATTATCGTTGGTTAACTAAAATAATTTTTCTTTTACCTAATAAAGACAAAAAATAAAACATCAATAAAATTTAAATTGATTATTGATTTGATTAATCTAAAAAAACAAATTAAAGTTTTAATTTTTAACAAAAAAAAATTCAACAAAGTATGTTTCACTATGTTGCAGAATTTTTCTATATATATTTTAATTTAGTAAATTTTGATTTATCAAAAAATTAAGAATTTTTGTTCGTTTTTTTTTTGAAATTAACAATATCAAATTTCTTAAAAATTACATTTATGAAAACTGCTCATTTGAATCGAAATTTTTTTTTATTTTAGTAATTAAAATCAAGATATAGATATTTTATATGTTTAAATAACAAATAAAATAGTTACTTCGGTTATTTCGTTTTGACCCAAAAGTAAACGATTAGACTCTTCGAGTAAATTTTTCAGATCTTCCAATCGTTTGGTGAGACCCTCGATTTCTTTAAACTGCGAGTTTTCATCTACTTGAGTCAACATTTCATTGATTTCATGACTAAGATCGTGCCATCTCTGATTTTTTTCAAAATTGTCGAAAATATCTCTGGTCTCTTCAACCACTATTTCCAGCCTATTCTTGGAATCAGTTGATTTTATCCAATCTAGCAAACTCAAGTCTTCTGATAAGTTTTCAAGAGGATTTCTTGAATTCAAGTTTTCGCTCAAATTAGCCAAGTTATTTATCGATTGTGTAGATGTACTGCCATAAAAATCAGAAGACTTATTTCTTGACAACTGATTCTTTACGGGTGTTTTATTAAGTATTGTTTTCAAATTGTTTATTGATTGATTGAGGACTAACGGTTGGCTTGATTCGGAAGAAGACGGTTTACTTGACAAAAGTGTTGACAACACACGAGTCTTAGATAAGACCTCGAGGTACTTATTCATACTTAAAAATTAATTAATAATTTTAACTGTATTTTTTTTAATATGCTTTTGAAAAATGAAAACATAAATCTAATTTTTTTAAAATTAATTTAATTTAAAATAAATTAAGAACGTTAAATTTTAAATATTTTTTAATAGTTTTAACTTAAAAAAATAAACTTTGATATCTGATTTTATCAACAACAAAAAAAATTTAATTTTTGAAATTTAATCAAAGTATAAAAATAATTATATTATAATATCTTGTCAATATAAAGAATTATCAGTATTTTTGGGTATTAAATCTTACAAAACTTTTTGATCTAAAATAATCTTCTATTCCGTTCTTAGAAAATGTGGGATAACTAAATTTATTAAAATTTTTAATTAAATGTTCTTTTAAAATTTTGGTTTTTTATCCTGCTATGATCAAGTCTAATAATTTGGATTTAATCATGAATTAATGTGCAAATGTGCGGCTTAAATTGCCAGTCTACAATTTTATGAGATTATAATTAAATCTTAGACCAAACAAGACTTAAATTGAATTGTTTTGGTCAAATATTACAGCTTTAGATTTGGTTTTTAAATTGAGTTTCATGAAAAAACTCATTTCATGAATATTTAAATTGTCTTATTCAGTCCTTTTCTAACTATGCCAAATTTTTACACTTTAATTAATTTATTTTCAATTAAATTTCTAAAAATCAAAATCAGAGACTTAAATTTTGACTTTTACAAATAACAAATTTTTTAATAAAATAAAAATTCTAAATTTACTTACTTTTTCATCATGTTTTTATATCTATTTACATTATTGAAAAAATAATCAAATTTCTCTCTGACTGTCTGCTCTTTTTTCTTAAAAGAACTTAAAATGTAATGTTTAAATTACTAGAAATTTATTTAATGACTGAATTATTCAAAATTACCTTAAATAATCATCAAGATTAGCAATTAAAGCCAAATATCCTTGGTATTGCCAATATTGCTCATCGTACAGTGATTGACATAGCTGATTCAAATATTTGTTAAAATCATTTACTTTCTTTTTAGATAAAATTAAATAATTGAATTAAATAAAAGGTTGTTTTTGGTTTAAAACTAACGATTGTTAATTGAGATCTAGTGTGCAAAGTCTGGAAGCTGGGTCTAAGTAAAAATGCGGAATTGATCTCTTGTTTAAGATCGTCGAAGTTTAATGAATCTAAATGAGTTTGTATTACAGGAGGTTCTCTTCTCTCAACATTAGTTTTATCAATCAAATAAATAGGACTTTCTTCCTAAAAAATCACATAAAAATAAACTGAAATTTTGAAAAATTTATTTTTTAATTCTTACACATCCAAAACCAAATCCGTAAAATTTACGTTGATAATCATCCAAAACCTCACCACCACTTATCAACATTATCTGTTTATTTTTATCTATTTTAAACTGTTTTTCTATTACTGAGGCCAACGATCCAACACTAAAAAAAATTTTTTTAAACGCTAATTCTAATTAAATTAGCAATTACTTTTCAATTCCATCAGCAAAATCAAAAATATGCCTATTGCCTGTATCGATTCGGCAAACATAGATCATGCTTATGATTAAAAGACAAAAAACTAAAAGAAAAATATCTCAAAAGCCACTCGACTTGGCGTGGTTTCTTAAACAAAATGTAATAAATCTAAAATCTGAAAAAATTATTTAAAATAAAAAAAAAAATTGTAATATATCTAAAGTCAAGAATTTTTTAGTATTTTTTTGGTTATTTTGTAAATAAAATTATAATTTTTGATGTCTCCTAGTATGGGCTTGAATTATATTTTATTTAGATAAATTATAAATAGTAAAAAAAGAAAGAATAATAATTAAGAAAAAAATTCGCAATTGAAATAAACGAAAAGCTTGCAACAAATAAACGAATAATGAAATGTTTTATTTTGAAATTATTCAAAATAATTGCTTTTAAATTATGCTCAAAATTAGAGCTTTTTCAACTTCTTGCAAGTATGGGCTAAAAACAAAATAGCATATCTCGATTATTGTATTTTAAATATATATATTTTTTTACTTTGAGTTGTCTAAAAAATAATTTTAATTTGTTTATTAAATTCAAAATATAAAATAGATTTATTTAGATACGAATATTTTTTGATTATTTATCTAAATCACGAGATTTTTTCAACAAATGTTAAGTTTAATTTTTTTATCAATTAGATTTTGATTCAATTAAAATCTTTCAAGTTCTTTTAAAACCGAAAAGTTTTGAAAAAAATATTTTTAATACTATAAGCGATTTAACTACTTTAAATTGATTTTAAATATTAATAGATATTTTCTTTTACATAACCAAAAGAGAAAGATAAAATATTCATAGATTTCGAAAAAAATTATTTCAACCAAAAAAAAACACAGAATTTACTTAACTATTATTGAACTTAAATTATTTTTAAATAAAAATTGTTTATTTTTACAGTGAAAATTTGTTTTGATATGAAGGTAAATTCCATTGTATATTTGTTATTATTTTAAAATGAATCTTGAAAGTTTAAAATTTAAGAGAATGTTAATTATCAAAAATTTGCGGGATTTTTCTTAAATATTTTTTCGATTCTTAATTTTGACTAAATTTCGGTAAAATATATATAAATTTCCTCTCACATTTAAATATAATACTAAAAGTTTCTTAAAAAATATGTATAATTTTAAAATATTTCAAGTTTATGGAATTCATCCCAATCTCGTTTCATTCAAAGGATTTTTAACATGGAATAGATGATCAATTTTTTATAGATAAAAATATAAGACTTTTACAATCAGTGACTGGAATAGTCTAAGCCATCATGATACTTTTTAGTCAAATTATTTTTAAATAAAGAAAAATACCAATATTTAAAAAAAAATGAGCCCATTTTTTTTGGGTAAATAAATGATAAATGTCCCAAAAATAAACAATTAACAATGAATTGATCAATTTTATTTTTATTAAAAAATAATGTAAAAAAAACGGAAAAAAATTTTCGAGAAAAAAGTATTTAAAAAAAATTATTTATTTTCTCTTAAATTAATCTGGCTTGTAAAAATTACTTCAAGAATAAAACCTATAAAAAAATAAAATAAAGTTATTAGATAAATATTTTTAAAATTATCTTTATTTAAAAAAGGAGAATATTTTCAATATTATTCAATATAATTAAATATAATTAAATAAATAGACCGATAATTCTCAATTCAATTGCGTTCATTTGAATATAAGCAATATTTTTTTTAATTTTAGAGATAAAAATAAATTATTTTTCAAAGTAATTTTGATTTTTCGACAGTAAGAAAATTTAAAAAAAAAAACTACTTTATTAAGAAATTATCATATTATTAATAATTTCGAGTTAAAAAAACGAGTAAATTTTATTCAACGCTAAACTGAATAAAATGTTCTAGGTATATTTATATAATTCAGACTTTTATTTTTAAACTCAAAAGAAATTTCAAATTTTTACAAAGCAAAAATAGATTCTATAAGACGCTATGAAAATACGTAATATAGCTGAAGCTATTTTGCATTATTTCCTAGAGGGCGTGAAATAAAAGCATTGAAAAAAAAAAAATTTTATTTATTCAATTTTTTTGATAAATAATTTAGATCCATTGATTGAAAAATGTCTTTTACCATAACAACTCGTAAAACAAGTCCATTCAAAGATCAAAAAGCTGGAACAAGCGGCTTACGCAAAAACACAAAAGTTTTTCAACAAGAAAATTATGTTGAAAATTTTATTCAATCGTTTTTTAATGCTTTAAATGAAGACATTCAAAAAGAACTGGGTGAATCGGGCCGTGTATCTCTCATGGTAGGTGGTGATGGCCGCTATTTCGGTCTTGAATGTGTAGCTAGAATACTGAAGCTAGCCGCTGCTAATCCAAAAATTAGTAAAGTAATTGTTGCTCAAAATGGTTTGATGAGCACTCCGGCTGTTTCATGCTGCATACGTAAATACCAAACTTTTGCTGGAGTTATTCTCACAGCCAGTCATAACCCCGGTGGTCCTAATGCTGATTTTGGAATCAAGTTTAACTGTTCAAATGGTGGACCAGCTCTGCAACACTTTACAGATAAAATTTATGCTATTAGCACTCAAATAGCAGAGTATAATCTAGTGGAAAATTTTGAATGCGACGTTTCACAAATTGGACTTAAAAAATTTGACATTCAAGGAAGAGAATTTGAGGTTCAAGTTATTGATTCAGTTCAAGATTATCTTGAATTAATGCAGCAAATATTTGACTTTAATGCTTTAAGAGAATACTTTAGATCGGGAGTAAATATTACTGTTGATTCATTGAATGGAGTTGTTGGTCCATATGCTAAAAAAATTCTGTGCCAAGAGCTTGGAATGTCTGAGTCTGAAGCTCGTAATTGCAATCCGTTGCCTGATTTTGGAGGCTTTCATCCAGATCCGAATTTGACCTATGCCAAAAGCTTAGTTGATTTGATGAAAAAAGGCGAGCACGACTTTGGTGCTGCTTTTGATGGCGATGGAGACCGTAACATGATTTTGGGAAAAGATGCATTTTTCATCACACCATGCGACTCTGTAGCAGTTCTAGCTGCTAATTTGAATTTGATCCCTTACTTTCAACGAGAGGGTATTAAAGGCTTTGCCAGAAGTATGCCTACTTCAGGTGCTTTAGATCTAGTTGCAAAAGAGATGGGAATGAAATGTTTTGAAGTAACTTAAAATTAATTAAAAAAATAAATTAAACATTTTTATTTTTTGTTCAGACTCCAACGGGATGGAAATTTTTTGGTAATTTAATGGACTCGAATCAGTTGTCACTTTGCGGTGAAGAAAGCTTCGGAACTGGATCCGATCATATTAGAGAAAAAGACGGTCTTTGGGCAGTTCTTGCCTGGTTGTCTATTTTGGCAGCTAAAAAAACTAGCATAAAAGACATTTTGATAGCTCATTGGAAGAAATATGGAAGAAACTTTTTTTCAAGATATGATTATGAAGAATGTGACTCTGATTCAGCTAATAAAATGATGCAGCATTTAAAAGATCAATTTGAAAAGGCCGATTTTGTCGGAAAAGAATTTTCGTTTGGTGACAAGAAGTACGCTGTTAAATTAGCAGATGATTTTCAGTATACTGATCCTGTTGATCATTCAGTTAGTACAAAGCAAGGCTTGAGAATAGTGTTTACAGATGGTTCGAGAGTAGTTTTCAGACTAAGCGGTACCGGAAGCAGTGGTGCCACAATTAGACTATATATTGATAGCTATGAAAATGATGAATCAAAGTATGAATTAGACGCTCAAATTGTACTCAATCCACTAATTCAAATTGCCCTGGAAATCTCAAAGCTCAAAGAATTCACCGGTCGTACTGAACCAACTGTTATTACATAAAGCAAAAGACTTAGAATTTTATCTCGTTTTAGTTTTTAGTTTTAGTTTTTACTTTAAAAATAAAAATTTAATTTATTGTTTTTTAGAATAGTTTTATTCAAATTAAAAAAAAAATTAAAGTTTAAATTAAATTCGGATAAAATTTTCGTGTAGCTTAAAAAAATTTCTTAAATTATTTATTTCCTTTAATGATTAAACACAGTGTCATTATTTTTGATTTTCAAATCGATACTTTGCTTTCCATTTCATTCCCAATTAAGAGCTCTGTTTGGTATAGAAGCTCTTTACATTTTAAATACATGCTCAAGTCATAGCAGTATTATATTCTTGCATTAGCTTAATGACTCTTAATTTGTTTTTATGTATAGTTCAATGTTTGACAATGTCTCAGGCCAGTTTATCCCAAAAATCTTATTCAGCCATCTTGAGTGAAATGACTACAGTTTTGAAAAATTTAGGTATTTTTTTCTTACTCGTTTCCATTCTGATCGTTGTCGAACAAAGTTTTATAAAAACAAAAAATTATTTTTTACTGTTAATTTATAATTCATCTTCTACAATTTTTAAGGCCTTAAAAATTTGTGGTATTTCTCCTAAAATCAATAAAAATGTTAAAAATAAATTTTATTTTCTATCATCTTTTTTTGTCTTGTTGTAATTGTATTAAAATTTGTATAAATCTTAAGTGAAATACCACAAAATTTTAAGGTCGTTTCGTTATCAGTTGATTGGTTTTGATGATCATATCAAACTGAACATCTTTATTTAAATCCAAATTCTCAGCATAAATAATCTATCATTTTTATAATCAAAAAAATTTATTTTAAATTTATTAAAAAAACTCAAATAAAAATAAAATTAAATAATTATTAAATTTAATTACAAGAAATCTTAATAATTTTAAAAATAGTGTTTTATTAAAAGGGTATTTTCCGTGAGTTTTATAATTTCTTATAAATTAAAAATATCGATAAACAGTTTTAGGACAAATTAGAATATAAATCACTGTTTTAACATTGCTAAATATGCATTTGAATTAAGTAAAATAATTAAGTATGAAATTAGCTTAATTTGTAATTTGATTTTAAAAAGTAAAGTTAACAAAATATTTTTCGACTTTATTAACAATAATCTAATCGATGATTTATTTTCGTGAACATTGGTTATTAAAAAAAACTGAAACACTATCATAATATGAATAATAATTGTTTTGTAAGTTATTGAGCTTTTCAC
>VANL01000739.1:0-24657 GCA_006352455.1 Brachionus sp. 'Tiscar'
GCTTCTTAGGGGAAGGCGCCAGTCATAACTCTGCCATAGACGGTTCCCAGCCCGGTTGAGAAAAGAGGAGGATGGCTCATTATTATGATTTAAAAAATTAAATTGAACAAATTAAACTAATTTAGCAGGGGTATAAATTGAAGTGTAATTTTAAAATAATCCAGCCAAAAGGAACAAAAAAAGTCTCAGAAAAATTTAAAATTTTGTTTTACATGAATGCCATAATCACAAGTTTAGAAGAAAAATTTAAAAAATCGGATTCTGATAATTGTCCGATTTATTTTTTGTCTTTTGAAAAATTTTTTATTAATTTTCACATTTTTATTTATTTTTTGTATTCACATGATAAATTATATTCAACAAGTAAACTAGATTAAAATTTATCTATGAAAATTTAAATGAAAAAATTTGCCCAACGGGAGGATCGAACTCACGACCTTCGCGTTATTAGCACGACGCTCTAACCAACTGAGCTAGTCGGGCTTCAAAATATTTGAAAAAAAAAAACAATTTTTAAATAAGTTTAAAAGTCAAATTTAATGGACATGTGCCAATGTGAAATATTTCATTTGTTGAATACCTTTATTAAGTTAAAAAAACTATTCATAATTAGGAATAATGATTTCATAAGAAATGCATGACAAAAGTGTGTGAACACCATAACCATGTTAAATAATAACTTGAATGATGTAATGGAATTTCAACAAATGTTAGAAAAATCGTATGATTATACAAGTATAAAAAGGTTGTAATTTTCATATTATTAATTAATTACAAATGGTTCTTGACGCTAATAAAAAATCATCATTGCATGTGTTTGTTACAGGTCTGCTAAAAATAAATGAAAAAAAAGCAAAATTTTTATTTGAAAAATATTTTTTAAGGTGGTGCTGGCTACATTGGCTCAACTTTAGTGCCTATGCTATTGGAGCAAGGCTACAGAGTGACTGTGTATGACATATTCTACTACGGTTCCGAGTCGCTTCTATCCAGCTCTTTGAATCCAAATTTAACGTTGATCAAAGGCGACATAAGAGATGAGGCCAGTTTAGTTCAAGCAATGAAAGACGCTGATTACATAATCCACTTGGCAGGAATAGTTGGATATCCTGCGTGCAGCAAGGACCCAGAATTGGCGATAACCACAAACGTCAACGGCACAGAGAACATTGTGCGCAATTTAAAGCCAAATCAGAAGATTATTTTCTCAAGCACCGGCTCCTGTTACGGCGCCATACCTGATGGTTACTGCACCGAAGAAACTCCCATTAACCCACTAAGTCTCTACGGAACAACCAAAGCACAAGGAGAAAAACTAGTCCAGGAAGTAGAAGGTGTTGTACTTAGACTGGCGACCATATTTGGCATTTCGCAACGACTAAGACTTGATCTTCTCATTAACGATTTGATGTTCAAAGCTCTCACCGAGAAAACATTTGACGTCTATGAAGCTCATTTCAAGAGAACTTTTCTACATATTAAAGACGTAGCTAGAGCTTTTGTTTTCTCGATTGAGAATTATGACAAAATGAAAGGCCAAGTGTACAATGTTGGTGGTGACTCGTTAAATTTTACCAAATTAGAAATTTGTAATTTTATTAGAGATGCAGTACAAGATTGTGTCATCACACCGTCTAGTCAAGGTTTTGATGCAGACAAACGTGATTACAAAGTTAGCTATGAGAAAATTAGAAAATTGGGCTTTGAGCCGAAAATTTCGGTACGCGAAGGTATTAGAGAATTAAAAATGTTTTTACCAAGTATATCTAGTGAATTTATTTCAAAAACTAAAAATGTATAGACAATATTTTATTAATTTTAGAATAATTACAAAGCAATAGAATAAAAATTATAGCAAAAATTTCATTTTTAATAACATAAAGCTTTATGTTTAAACAAAAATTTTAAAAAATTCTCTTTTATTTAGAAAAAAAAATTATAAAATTTTTCTATAATGCACACTTTGACAGTCAATTGCTTAAATTTTGCTCTCATCATGCCTTAAAAATCCTTACGAAAAATTTAATTTAACAAATTTAGAAAATTGAATTTCTTTTATTTATTTATTTTATTTTGACAAAAAATTAACAAGTTTACAAAATTATATAGTTAAATTCCACACATTAGTGTGTGTCGCCTTCAATTTTTTCTGTCAAATCAATTTCTTCTTCACTGACAGTATCTTGTGTATCTGGTTGGTCATGTTGGACTTTTTTAGCCGAAGATTTGAGTTTATCTTTGGCTTTAAGACGTTTGGCACGTCTTTTGGCAGTTTTTTTCTCCGCCTCAGCGATACTCTTAAGTCGTTTTTCCTCAAATTCTTTTTGAGCCTCTTCCTTTTCAGCCTGTTTTTTTATAAACTCTTGTCGCAGTCGTTCTCGGTTGCGACAACCACGGTATATGTCAAACTCACCACTACCAGCACCAGCGCTGGCACCCATCACATTTCGCACATATTCGTGCGGATTCAAAGCCCGTTTTATATCAATTGGTAGATCTTGGTCATATTCATTCGGTCCAGGAATATAAACCTCTTGATTCTATTATTATTAAGTAAACAAAAAAGAGCAAAAAATTTTATTAACTTCTTACAGGATCTTTCATTAACTTTTCAATTGTTTCTCTTTGTATATCAGCCACTTTTTTTGGACCTTTTTTGGCCCTGAGACTGGATTCTTCATCACTTGATTGATCACTCATATTCTAAAATTATATTTAAAAAAAATAATTTTTTTTTTAATTTTAAATTGAACAAAATTTCAAAATTATCTGAACTTTTTATTCTTTTTTTTTGGTTTATAATTTTAAGCAACTGATCTAGTTAAGAATATATTTGATAATACTTTGGAATAGTATAAAAGTCATCTGATGTTAAAAATGCCCTCTAAAAATGTATTCACAACATGTAAGCTAGAGCTTGGTATAATATAGTCAACTACACATGGAACTCTAATAACTTGTATACAACTGATGATCAAGTTTTGTCTTTAATAAGTCATACAGTTGAGAATTTTTTTTTTTAAACTTTAAATTTCAGCATGCAAAGTAAATAGTTTTCAAATTTTGGTTCTTTTGTTTGTTTTAATAAAGACAAAATGTGAATAGTTCGACTAAAAAAATTAAAAAAATTTTTCGACTTGAATACGCACTAAATATCCAAGGGTTTAAAGGAAAGAACTGTTTCAACAGGAGGCAAAGTTGCTAATCAAATAATTCTTGATAATGTCAAGTTACATTACTTTATTTTATTAAGGTAAAAATTAAATTTCAATTTAAAAGATTTTTTTTTGATAAAATAAAATAGATTTTAAAAAATACTTCAACATAGTGCGAACATATTTTTGTACTTCTATTCATTTTTTATATTAAAAAAAAATATAAAAATTTTTTTTTTTTTTAAAAAAATAAGAAAATGTAGCATATTTTTTTCCCACAATTAAAAAGTTTTTTTTTTTTGATAAAATCATTTTATCAAAAAAAAAAAAATATTCAGACACAATTTTAAATTCCAGCAAAAAAAAGTTTAGTAATTTTGGAATTCAAATAGCAAAAAATTTTCATTTTGAAAAATCTTCTTTTTTTTTTTTAAATAAAAAAATATGTCTGCTGAAAATTTTATTGACTTTTTAAGAGAAGAAATTGAATCAAAAAACTGGGAAACTGTTGTTGATTTTGGTAAATTTAAACAAGAAAAGCTTGCTACAGCTTCACCACAAAAAATTAAAATTTCACCATCGGATTCAGTGAATTTGATCGGTTTTCAAATGCGCAATGCCATCATCTCCAATCTAAGTTTAAACAGATTTTTCATGCTAAAATGCTCTAAAATTAAATGCCGCTTGTTAAATAGCTTGTATCATCTTTTAACCACTACCAAGTATGCTGTCAATAGGAACCAACTTGCTCAATTGATTTTTTTGCTCCATTTGAGCAAGTCAAAAATAGAAGAAGCGTCTGAATGGCATTATTTTTTAGTTAAATTTAATTCATTAAGTCAAGATGATCAAAGTGATTATTCATTTAAAGAACAAATGGAAAAAATTTTCGATCAGCTCAAATCAAATATTCATGTTCAAAAACGCTTGAAAAGAGCGGTTCAAGAAATTACTGATATAATTAACTTTGAATTTGATTTGAATGAATTTTTAAGCAAAGATCTAAAGTTGAGCTTTTTTTCATGTGATATGCCTGGTTTGAAAGGCTTTGCTGGTTTCAATTCAATTTTTGTTAACATTGTCGAGTTGTCTACCAAATATGCTTTTATTAAAGAAATCGGCCATTCTGCATTGGATATATTGAAGTTAGAATTTACTCGTTTATTTGTGCATGAAGTATGTCATGTGATTGTTCGAAAGGTTTTAAAAGACATCAATGTTTCAACGCCCAAACTTGAGAAATCAAAAAAATTAAACATATTCGAAGCGGGAATATATGCGGAGGTGAAATTTTTTGCCAAAAGAATCGATTGGATAGCCTCTCTCAGTTCAAATGAGTTTAACAGAAAATATTGTTTAGATTTTTATTTAAACCTTATGAAGGACGAAAATGCAACTTTTGATTTTATAAAGTCTGGTTGCATCGAAAATAAGAGAGCAAGTTTTTTGATGGCAGTTGATTATGAAAAACCAAGAGATAATTATTTTGAATATTTTTAATGAAAAATAGATTAAAATATGCTCTTAAATTTTTTAATTTCCTAAAAAAAATTTTAAATATTTTTAAAAAAATTTTAATGATTTTAAAAAAGTCTTATTTTTCAATATTTCTAAATGAATTAGAAGAATGGCTTTTCAAATGAAAAATCATGTTTAATGATCCTGTCAAAATACAATAAAGAATCTTCTGTTTTTGATATTAAGTTATATGAAAACAAAATTCAAAGGAATTTTACGATAATTTTGGTAAAATTTGGCAAAACTGACTTTTTTGCCAAAAATTCAAAAAAAATTTTTTTTTAAACGATTTAAAAATTTACTATTTTTAACCAAAAATTACGTTAATTTTGGTTATTTTTTGTAAAAATTGGTAAAAAAAGTTTTAGCAGAACAAACTGAAATTATAAACTATAGAGTTAAATAAATGTTGTTGTTCAAAACAGAACGTCGAGACCGTTCTTCTATTCAATTTGGATTCTTTTTTTTGTTTCCTTTGGGACTTTTTGCAGCTTAATGAGTAAAATTAAAATTAAACTAGTTTTGTTTAAATAAAATCAGGTTTTTCTAAATTTTTATTTTTTTACAAAAAATAACCAAAAAAAGAAATTTTTGGTTAAAAATAGTTATTTTAAAAATTGTTTAAAAAAAAAATTTTAATTTTCAATTCTTGGTAAAAAAATCCATTTTTCAAAAACTTTTGGCCGTTTTGAGTTTTAACAAATTTTACCAAAATTATCGTAAAATCTTCTTAATATAAGTAAATTTTCTTTAAATACCTATTTTTCACTTGTTTAAAAGTCGCAAGTCAGGACTTTTTTTATTTTTTAAAAAAAATTCCGAGCTGTAGACTTTAGTTTTATTTTTCAAAACATCTGAATAAATAAAATATTATAAATAGTTCGAGTAAAATTCATAATCAAGGGAGGTCTAAATATTTAATCAATTTAGAATAAAGAAATTAGGAATTTACAGTATTTTTATTTGTTTCATTATTAATAAATACTTAACTTTTAAATTTTTTATTTTTTAATAAAAATTCCTCTCAATATTTACTTAGAATTAGTTTTTGAGAGAAATTAAATAAATATCTAATAAAAAATATATTTCAAGCAGTTTTTTAGAAAATTATTAAAAAATTTTCATTGATTTATCTAGATAATTATATTTCTACGATCGTAAATAGTTTTTATATCTAAGTTTACATAGATTGCCAATGAGAAATAATTCTAGTTTTGAGAGTAAATAAAATTAGTCCAAAATGATTAAATTAATTAAGCAATAAGCAAAAGAAGTACGATAAAGGCTAAAAACCATTCCAATATTTTCCTCTTTTGAAATTTTGCTTACAAATTAAATAAATTAATTTAATAAAATAATAAACTAAATAAAAATTTTTAATTATCTGTTAAAAGATTCAATTTTTTTTATCGTTATTCGCTCCTTGTGGAGCAAATAGAGTTGTTATTGCTGGTCAGACCAGCAATAACATGAAAAGCAAAAGTGAAAAAAATTGATACTAAAATACAGTGTGAAAGGCAATTAGATTTAATTACTAGATACAATTCAAATACAGATAATACAAAAAAAAGAAAAATAAGTATTATGGCTGAAAGAAAAAGTCCAGATGCTGAACCTTTAGCAGAAAAAGAATATTTAAAAACAAAAATTAGAGAACTTGAAAATCAATTACTTATCAAGTCCAGATTGATCCAAGATCAAACACTTGAATTAGAGAGATTAAGAGAATGCAATAATTTACTAAAGGATTCTTTTACAAAAAATGACATTGAAAAATTTATTTCAATTTCTAAAAATTTCTTGAATACTTTCGGGTCGAAATCAGATTTAGAAAGTATTTATCAAATGATTGTTGGAGAAGACCCTGAGCACTGCATTTTAAGTCAAAGATTTACTTCTGTCAAAATTTCTTTTTTCTTTAAAAATGAAATAGAATTTTTGCTAAGAGAAACTAATATTAGCCATACTAGTGTTTATCGTAAAATAATGACAAAATTAATCCCCTCTCTTGATACTTGAAGCAAGCGAAATGGAGAATCAATGTTGATTGACTTCCCTGAAAAAATATATGCAGCTGCTGGTAATTTAAAAAATAGATAATTTTATTAATATTAAATATATTTTAAGATTTTGTTAAAAATTATCGGCAAGAATTCAATCAATCACTGATTAAATCAACTTTTAGACAAATGTGTGCGGAAGACAGAAGAGAAATCAAAAAATCATCAAATCCAAATGTAAAAGAATTAAAGGAATCAAATGAGGATGAAGTGGAACCGTCAGAATCAGAATAATACATTATATAGATTCTGACGTTTCCTTGTTATGTATATCATAATAACTAAATATTTATGTTTTAATAATAGAAATTAAAATTTTTTTTATTGTACCTAAATTAAAAAAGTTTCCACTAAAATTGTTTTTTAATAAAAATTAATTAAATAAAAAATTGTATAAATTTGATTTATTTAAAAAAAAACAATATACAACAATAAAAAATTTCATCAATTATCCATCGATGATACATGCTGAAATGTATCACTCCTCATTGATAATGCATCAAACTATTTTTACGTTTTTGCATTGATGTCACATTTTAAAAAATTTAACTGGGTTCCTACTTTACGTCGCCTTTGAGGCCCTTTTCTACGTTTGACAATGTCTCACGCCAGTGAACCTTTAGAATCCTTCTCAGGCATCCAGTGTGGAAGGTGTTCAGGCATTTTGGGTCAGATTCTGATATTCCCCAACTACCGTACATGAGTGTTGCTTTTACCACAGTGCTGTACAGTTTGAGTTTTGTTTCCTTGCTGTAGATGGTCTAGTGGTTCGATCAGCTGCAATAGCGAGGAGAAGCATAAGATGACTCGACCGCCTAAGATATTCAAAGCAGTTACAAAGAAATCAAAAACTCAGAAAGAAATGATTCAATTTAAAATGATTGTAAAATTTATTAAACCAATTGGAAAAAATTTTTTTTTTTTTATTAATCAAAAAAAAAAAAAATAAATAAAACTAAATTAAAACAAATTTTAAAATAGAAAAAAAAAAAAAAAATTTTATTTTTGTGCAACTTTTTGCTGTGCCTTTTTTTTGGCTTGTATCAAGCCGACCAATTCTTTGTATCTAACCATACAATCTTTTTTGCTTCTAGACGGTATACAATCAGCAATTTTGTCCCATCTATCAGACAAACTAGCTGGATAAGTTTTCAGCGCTTGTTCCAGTGCTTTTTGTTCATCAGCAGTCCAAACTCCCAAATTGGAGCCTTGCTCGGCCAAAAACTGCTCACCAGCACTTACATATCTCTCACTGGGCTTTTCTTTAATGCTAACATCTTCCTTCTTAGCTCCAATTGCTTTCTCATACGCTTTTTTGTTCACTTCTTCTCTAAATTTATTGTCCGGATTTTGCATTTCCTTTGTCTTGGCCAAACACTCTTTGCCACTTCGTTTGAATTTACCACGCGAATGCTCTTCAATAAAATTAGCAATCACCTCCCATCGCTCTCTAGTTCCCATAGCTATCAACTTTGAGCCCTTAATCAGCAATTTAATCTCGTCATCGGTCCATTCGGCCGCTTGACTCGAACTATCAGCTAATTTTTCCACTTTTTTCTCCGTGGTTTGATTTTGACTTTGTTGTTGTTGTTGCTGTTGCTGACTCTTTTTTTCTTGTTCAATTTTTTCAATTTTGTCAAAAATTAACTTTTCAGCTGTTGGTTTTTTATCATCACTTTTTTGTATTGTTTCATTTAAATTTTGAATTTCATTTAAATTCATAACTTCAATTAAAGTTTCAATTTTTTCCATATTTCCAACTCGTTCAGACTCGTTTAGAGAAAAATAATCAAAATCTTTGCACATTGTACGAAATGTTTTTCGTTCCTTTTGTTTCATTTTTCGCTGCTGTTCTTTTTCTTTTTTTTGCGCTTCGATTCGTTGACGCTCTTCCTGTTCAAGCTTTTCTCTAGCCAGCCTGGCCTCCTCTTGCTTTCTCAACAGCTCCTCTTCGCGCTTGCGCGCAGCCTCTTTTCGCTTCATTTTTTCCTCTTCTTTCTTTCGTTTTTCCTCCTGTTTGAACTTGACTATTCTCGGATCACAAGCATAGGCATTGTCGACCAATTGTCTTATTCTGGCCATTTCTTCCTTCTTGCGTTTGGCTCTGGCGGCCTTGTTTTGCTTGTCTATCCAGCGGCGTTCCTCACGGTCGGCCGCCGAGTCTTTGCTCTCCTCGTCCAAGTAGGAAAACTCGCGCCACGAGTCAAAGTCATACCAGAACGAGTAAAAATAGTTGACCTCTTCGAACGAGGACTTGTCATCGCCTAGTTTGGGCACATTTTTGTTTATTGACCATCGGGCATTAGCCTCGAAGACCGGCCGGAAAACTTTGTAGAAATTTTTCTTCGAGTTTTCGTTTACTAGTGGAACGTTCTCTTCGAACAAGTGGTCAACACTGTCATATGCACATCGTTTGACCGGATCGGACAATGTTTCAAAAGCTCTGGTCATGCAAGTGAAGTAATCTCGATCTTTGTCAGTGGTGTCCTTTTTTTTGTCTGGATGATGTTTGAGCACTTTTTGCTTGTAAGCTTTTTTGATCTGGTGCTGACTGGCTTTGTGTCTCAGATGGTCCAAGCCGAGAATTTTATAGTGATCCTGGTCGCGCCACATTTTCGGGTCCAGTGTTTGCAGATAATTCAAGTAGTCGGCACTTTCTTCTATTTCTTCTTCGTCTTCCGAGCTCTCGACCGACTCGACTTCTTCCTCTACTTCGACATCACCTTGATGACGTACAAAATTGTACTGCTCAAACCATTTGCCAACTGGTTCATATTCAAGATCAACAAATCCTTTTTGAAAAAAAAAAATTATTTCAAAAAAATTTTTTATTTAAAAATTTTGTTTATTATTTTAGGTCCCGTTGAGAAGACTGAAATGATATGGAAGGTGTTGGTAAACATTAAATCATACTAAAATCATCAAAATAGAAATGATGCTTACTAGCTGTTCAGACAAACTGACAGATGAAGAGTTAAAGGCGATGGATAGAAACAAATAAGCCATCGAAACCTAAGCGCTTTCGATTATATTAATTTAAGCTTTTATAAATTTATTTTTAATTTTTTTGAGTAATTTCTTTATTTCTGTAAGCTAATATTCAAGTTTAAAATTTTTAAAAAAGGGTCTAAAAACCCTCGGGCTTTCTAGTGTAAAAATAAAAATTTATTTTGAATATTTGTGAAATCTAGTTTAAATTGTATGAAAATTTTTCAAAAAAAAAAATTTTTTTTACAAATGTCATATTTTGACAAAGTCTCATATTTTTTTTTTAACCTAAAATAAAATTTTTTTTTAATTTTTTTTTTTGTTATAAATCAAGTTGAATAGAAGAAATTATTTTTTTCAATTTGCGCTAGAATTCCCAATGCATTGAATAACTTGAAAAGATAAACAGAGCTTTTATAGAAGCAGTTAAACCACCAAAGCTATTTGAATGTCATTTATTTGTATTAAAGTTAATTAAGTGCAGAATTCTTCCAAAAGAATTTTTTATTTATTCATTTATTATTTCAATTGACGCCTCGTAGGCGATGTTTTAAAATAAAAAGAGAGAAAGAGAAAAAAAATAAAAATTATAAAAATATACTAATTAAATAATTTATAAATTTTTTTGTGTATTCAAAAAAAATATCAAAAAATGAGATAAATTAAGTTACAGAAAGATTTAGATGAGATTTATGAATGGATACAAATATGAGGCATGGATTTGAGTGCTTAAAAATGTAAAGTTATGCATTTAGAAGATTTAATGAGAGACATAAGTACATAGAGTAGTCCCACCAATGTAACAGGTTTCCTGATAGTGTTGTAAAACTCAAATCCACGTAAGTGTTCAAGTCGTATCCACGCGGCCACAAAGCAGTAATGGGTTTTGACATTCTTGTTAGAATGTCGCAGCAATACTACTAATTAAATAACTAAAAAATTTTAAATAATTTTTTTTGTTTAATTCTAAAAATAAAATTTCAAATTTTCCATCAATTATTCTTAAAATCATCACCGTTTACTCTAGCAAGTAAAAATTCCATTTTTCCAATAAAAGAAAGAATTTTTCAGCTCAGGTCCTAAATAATAAAATTGAATTAAAAATTTTTTTTTCTAAACTAAAATCGTCTTTCTAAAAGCCTTTGCTAACTTTGCCAAAAAAAATATTTATTTAAAAAAAAAAAAAGAAAAAAAAAGCTACCTGATAAATCATTGACTATTTGGTACAAGTCTTGTGTAGCTTGATCAATTTCTTGCTTCATATCTTGGGACATATTTATTTTAAATAAATTACGTGATCAAACAAAGCAAGGTGAAACGCAAGAGGTTCTTAAAAATTGGGTTCTTAAGCCCATATGGCTGGCCAAGAGAACAATTAACAAACACTAATCAAGGATTTAATTTAAAATAATTTTTTAAATGAAAAAAAAAAAAAAAAAATTTTTTTCAAGTCTAATTAAATTTTTTATTTTTATTTTAAAAAATAAAAAAATTTAAATTAAACTCTAAGGTAATAATTTAGGCGACTTGTCGCTTCTTCCAGGCCATTAATGGGCCGTGATTTGGCTTGTATTGAACACTGACACCATCTGGCACAACTCTTTTCTCGTCCAACAATTGCTGAAATTCGTCTCGTTTGAATTTGGTGAAGCCCCATTTGTTTGAGATGAAAATTTTTTGTCTTCCTGGAAATTTGAACTTGGCTCGTCTGAGGGCCTCGATTACTTGGGCCTTGTGAGTTTCCTTGGCTCTCACGGACATGATTGGTTGACCGATGTTGACACGAGCGACTGTGCCTAGCGGTTTGCCGAAGGCGCCTCTCATACCGGTCTGCAGACGATCAGCGCCTGCGCACGACAACATTTTGTTTATACGCAATACATGGAAAGGGTGCAATCGCATTCTAATGTGGAAAAAGTCTTTGCCGCAGTACTTGACCAAGTATTTGTTGGCGCAAATACGTCCTGCTTCCAACGCTTCGGATGAAAGTTGCTCGTACTCGTCGGACACCAAGTGCACGCATAGAGGAAACTCTTCGACGCGGGCTCTCTTACGACCCAAATCGAAAATACGGATCTTCGGGTCCGGCACACCTCTACAGTGTCTCGATTTCGGGTACGGCTTATTTTTACAGTATCTATAGCATCTAGCTGGACGTCTACCCATCTTGATAAACTATCTAAACATGGATAAAAAATAAAATAAAAAAAAATTTTTTTTTTCTTTTTCAGACTCAGATTTGTGTTTGAATGGTGGAATCATTTTTAAACTCATAGAATCCCATCTAATTTAAATTCATCAAGGTCTGTGAGGGTTTTTTAATTTGGAAAAAAAAAAAAGACAAAGCTCAGTGAGTTAGTGTTTGATCGAATCATGGACTAGGTCATAGAATCCCATCTAAATTTTAATATCATCACTGCTTTAGGATAGATAGGCGATTAAAATGGATATAGTGACAATTAATTTTAGAACGGCACGAATTAGTAATAATTGCGCTACTTAGCTTGAAATTTTTTGTATTTTGCTATATTTTAGCAATGCTCTCAAGTGCATGTAAAAAGAGAAAAAAAATATTCTTTTTTCAAATTTGCAATATTTTAATCGCATTAGCGTATGCCTCCGTCAAAGAGAAGATTTTTATGTTTTTTATGTAGACTTTTTTTTTGTCCTGATTAAGAAAAAATATCTCATATTCAAAATTGTACAATTATTTAATGAAAATTTTATAAAAATGTCTGTTTTAACGGGTGATGCATGTCTAGTTACACAAAAATGAAATGTGTTTTGCTACATTAAAAAATTTTTAAAAATTTGAATTTTTGCATATTTATTTGTAGAAAAGGAAAAAATCTTTAAGTTTTAAAATTTTTTTTTGCTTTAAAAATGTTATCAGAGGCTGAAAGATTTGCTCTACAGAATAGGGTCAAAAATTTTTTTGTAAAAAATCCAGAAATTTCAAAGGCTGATGCTGCGAATCACTTTATCCAAGAAGGGATTTGTAAAAAGACAGCATATAATTATATCAATCGAGAGCTAGAAGGTCAAGCTTTACAAATAAAAAAACTCAGATAATTCTTTGACATGGGACAAGGCAAAATTAGCCCAACTTAAGAGGTTGACAAACAATCGAAAAGGTCAAAGGAAACTTGCTAAAAAATTCAACGTTAACCAGTCAGCAATAAGTCGGCAACTGGCTAAAATGAAAATTACTTATCGTAAACGTGAGAAAACACCCAAATACAATGAAACCCAACGGCACAAAGCCAAAAAAAATAGCCGGAAACTCGTCAACCAACTTTATAAACAGCAAAGTTTCATAATTTTGGATGATGAAAAATACTTTTGTTTTGCTGGTAATGAAATATTATACGGATAATAAAGAAAAATGTCCAGAAGATGTTCATTTTGCTGGAAAAGAAAAATATCCAAAGAAAATTCTCATGTGGATCGCAATTTCTGCACGTGGAATGTCTAAGCCTTTGTTTCGTTCATCTAAATCAACTGCTTTATGTTCTAATGTGTATATACAAGAATGTTTGGAAAAACGGCTTCTTCCATTCATTGAAAGTATCATTGCGATTATAATTACTTGTTTTGGCCAGATTTAGCAAGTGCTCATAGGTCTTCAAAGACTATTTCGTGGATGGATGAAATGATTTATTATGTTCCGGTGAATATGAATCCTCCAAATGTTTCGAAAGCAAGACCAATAGAAGACTTTTGGGGTGTTTTGGCACAGAATGTTTATGAGGTAGATTGGGAGGCAAAATCAGAAAAAGAATTAATCAAGCGCATTGAATTGAAGCGCAATAAATACCAAAATTATCAGTTGTATCCTTTTAGATCTAAAAATCTCATTATATAGTGTGCATTTTTTTTAAAGATCCTTTTTTCTTGAAACAAAAGGCTATTTAATGTTTTTCCTTGAGGTGTCCACTGAAGAGCTCTTTTTGATATCTTCTTTTTTTTTTCATTCTAAGTACACGTGCAAGCCATCACTTTTTTTTCTTTTAATCTTAATGCATTGACTAAATGGATCTGAATTTTGTGTATAGTTCAATGATCGATTATGTCTCAGAACAGTGTAAAATGGTCCAAAACAGTAACGCAAATTTTTTTTGTTCATAATAGTATTATTATTTTTTCAACAATTTATTCAAAACTAATTAATTTTGATAATTAAAAAAAAATTATGTCTGAGAAGATAGTATATATTTTTTTATTAAAAAATATAAATAAAAATTATTTGAAAAAAAAAATACACTTTCTTAAATAATATTTTATTTTAAAATTTTAATTTTAAATTTCATAAACCGGTATATAACAAATTATTATGATTAACATTATTAGTATTATTAGGTCGAAGCGGTGAGCCATTTGTGTTCAAACTAGTGCTTAGTAGACTTGAGCCAGAGTGCGGCAAACCAGTCAGACTGCCAGCCACTTCATTTACTGGCTCTTGATTTTGTTGAAAAAAATTTTGATCACTTTTTTTTTAGAAAAAAAATAAAATAAAAAAAAATCGAAAGAAAAAAATTTTTTGTTCTGATTACCTGAAGAAAGGCACTGCTCGAATTAGAGTCTCTCTACACGGTTTCATGCTAAAATCTTTGTCTACATGAGATATAAAATCAAGCAGCTTTCTCAAATAAACTTGAAGCTGTTTTCGTCTGGTCTCGACAAATTTATTGTCTTTATTGCCTAGGGTCTTTTTTTTGGGGAATGAAAAACCGGCTATGACCGGATATTTTTCCTTTAGACCAGAATGAAGCGAATAAAAATGAGAAAATCTTCTAAATATGTTCCATTCTTCTTCTTTGACCCTCAAATACACCTGATAAACATGATGCGATCCGGACTTGTCACTTCTTAGAAACACTGACGGAATCCAAACATTAGCCAAAGCTAAACTGGTATTTGAATTGATACTGCTATTCTCAAAGTCAATAGATTCATCCATATTTATTTCTTCGGGCAATGGGCCGCGCAATTCAGTCAATTCATTAATTAAATTTTTCACTTGTACATTGCGAAAATTGAGCATTTTTTGAAGTCTATCATTAAACTCCATTAGTTCACCATGCATTTCAGCCACTTGAATGAGCTTTTTTTCATATTCCTCTGCCTCATGCGAGTAATCTTTAAGCAAATTATCATTTCGTTCTGGTAAACTATTGCTAATCTCGGACTTGTTTATCATTTGCACTGCACTAACATATTTTTTGAGTTGTTCTTTTAAAAGTCTATTTTCACTTTCGAGTGTGTTTATTTTGGTCTCCAGCGAGATTTTTATTGCATCGCTATTTTTCTCCAAACTTTTCACCTCTTGGCTTAGAAGCGCATTGCGCGACATTTCTTCATTTAGCTTTGAGCTGAGCGTTTTGTTCATTGTTTCATAGGTTTCCTTGCGCTGAATCATGCTCAAAGTTAGCTGTCTTAACTCGACCAGGCTTAAATTTTCTGTTAATGATAGCTGTGACTGGCTTTCAGCAGCTTTTTTGCTAAGCGATTCTGAGCTGCCGATTTTAAAGTTGTCGTAAGATGAATCCAGCGATCCGCTGTGATTCGACGCAACTAGAGAAAAAAAAGCTTAAATTTTAAAACATTTTTCAAGCACAAAATAGACAAAAACCTATTTATAAAAACAGAAGTTTTAAATTAAAATTTGATTTTTAGCTAATTTTAAATTTCAAGCAGATATTTTTTTTTAAATTTTACTAAAGAAAAAAGATAAAATTCAAATGAAATGCAAGAACAGTTTCGAAATTATGTGATAAATGTGCAATCAGAATGATTAGAAGAAGATGTTGGCCGTTTCCAAGCAAATGTGATAAAAAATAAGTTTTAATGTGTAGAAAAAAAAGTTATTTCAATTGTTAGGTTTTTTTTTTAAATTGATCTTTCTAATTTTTTATGTATTTTATTTTTGATTGTGTTTATTTTAATAAAAGTATGATTAAAAAATAAAAATTTATTTTTTTCCATTTTGAATTGAGCTCAGAACTTTACAAGTAATTCTTAATATGACAAGTTTTTTTTTTTATTAAATTTGTTTTTTCAAAAATTGCACTGTTAATTTAAAAATGGCAATTTTTTATCAAATTAGAGCTATCTTAAATACATTAGTTAATTAAACACACAAAACCCGGATGGGTTTTTTTTTGGCGCTTTATGCTACATCTTTTATTTATTTTTAGCTTAAATAAATTTAATTATTTTTGAATTTTTTTTTTCAATCAGAAATCTAAAATCAAAAAATATTAAAATTAAATTATTTCTTTTTTGCAAATTTTAAATTATTTTTGTTGAATAAAAAGTTTAAAAAAATTTTATTGCTTTTTGTTAGCCTCCTAATAGCAGTTAAAAAAATATTATTTTTTTTTCAATATTTTCAAACCATATTTCAAGTAAAGACGATTTTTTTTTATTTAATTGACTATAAAAAAAATTTAAAAATTAAAAAAAAAAATTATATTATTATTTATGAATTTTCTTTAAACAAAAGTGTTCTGGTTCGATTCCTGATCGAAATAATAGTTAATTAAAAAATTGAAAATAAATAAAGAAAAATTTTAAAAATAAATTTATCTAAACTTTGATTATATAAACTAAATTTAAGCCAAAAATTGCATAATTTCACGATTCAAAATTTTCTTTTAATTCTACTTAACTATTAAATTAAATTATACATGCTTTGAAAAAGTGATTAAAAACGTGAAATAGTGAAATACTGAATCGAGGCTTTCCCGATTCGCATCCAGCACTAAAATATATTACTTTTATTTCTAATAAAAATGTCAATTGCAACTCCATGTTCAAGCTCATCTTTCTCAAGAAATTTCGGTATTTTTGAAAAAGGTAATCAACAAATTTTAAAAGTTGATCATTCTTCTGTTAGTAAAATTGATGATAACGTTTTTGCTCAAGAATCTAGTGATAGTGATGATCAAGTTTTTTCAAATGTTAGACGTAAAATGAATGAAAAAATGTATCATCAGCCTGGATGTGTTTGTTTTAATGAATTAGACTTAGAAGAAAGCTGTAGTAACCGTGGTTGGTTATGTACTTAATTGTTGGATAAGTCTGTATGCGGGGGCAATTGGGTGACTTATCCTTGGTTGAGTTGAGAGACCAAACAAGAGAAACAAATTATAATTTAAATAATAAACTTTTATTTGAGAAAATTGAATCTGAAATTAACAAGTGAAAAACAAGCATTTAAATATGAAAAACTATGACTAGAAAATAATAACTACTGTAACTGTTGAAAATAATATAGTAACTGTTTATAACTCAAATTTAATATGACATTAAACTTGGGTTATAACAAAGCTCATATTTGGTTCAAGATGGAGAGAAATAATCAAGTTCTAAATCGGAAGAAAAAAAACCCATAGCTTTTATTGCTGTTAGTCGATAACAAACCACAATAAAATTTTCGATTCGACTCCCAACACTATTATTTACAAAGCAATTTATTTAAATTTTTTTTTGAAATAAACTTTAAAAATTAATTTTATTTTAAACACTAATTTATTCTAAATATTCTACACTGATCAAGTATTTTATACCCCTATTTACCATCTATTAATATCATCCCTCGACTTGATGTCATCCAAAACTCAGCAAAAAAAAACTCAGCAAAAAAAAACTCAGATTTGACACTTCCACTGAAACGCTAAACGATTTCGATTCTGATGCAGTGATTTCAAAGGAATCTTGTATGATTTTTCAGCCTAATCTCATAATAATCTCATCATTTTTTCATTATAATAAAAAGAGAATTAAAAAAATTTCGGCTAGTCTAACAATTTTATTAAATATTCTATGGATCAATGAGATGATATACTAAACACTAGCGCTATGGATTGTAGACATGTCAGAAAAAATGAAAATGAAGTGGAAATTTTTTTTTGTTTTGAAAATTGAACTATTTAAGAAAAAAAAATTTAAAAAAAAATTTCTCATTTACCTGAGACATTGTCGATGAAAGAAACATTAAGAGGAATTAGATTAACATTGTTGTTCAAGTTTGAACCATGATCAGATGGAGAACTAGTCGCCTCATCACTCAATTTTTCCTCGTCATCATTCTCATCTTTAGCTAGTTGATTTTGTTCTTGTTCTTCTTTTTCCTCGATTTTTTTCACATAATTGATGGGATTTTGCAAAACTTTGAATTGACGAATAGGTGATGGCTCTTTCTTAGTCTTTTTATTTAGTTCCAATTTAAAGGCCTCGTCGTTGGACTCGGCCGAATCGTTTTCATCATCAGCCAAGAAAACATTATTTTTTTTAACTTTTTTTAAATTTATATTCTTATTTACATTATTTATATTTGGTAAAGACTTTTTTTTTGTCACTAACTCAGCCTCTTCGCTTGTGCTTGACTTGGGACTAGATTGTGCTGGTTGCTTAGACGGAATATTCAGATTGGCATTGTCAATTTTTATGGCAAACAAAATTGATTGCAGTCCCGACATTAGCATTGGTAGACTAGATGTATAATTTTTGTCCATAAGCAGACTCCATTCTTCGTAGAACTCGTTCAACAGGTCTCTATTTGCCAGCATTGATATCGTATACTTTTCCAGACTTCTTTCGTTCAGACAATTTCTGATCCAGGCCCGTTGGCGGCCAATATCATTTTTTAAATTAGACAATAGCTCGAATCTCTCTATTTCCAATTTGTTTATAAATTTTTTTACAAAAGGCCAAAATGCTAAAAAAAAATTATAATTTTTATTTGATTTTTTTCTTTATGTACTTGGCTCAGTTGTTTGTGATGTAATTGAGTCGATATTGTGCCGTATCTGCTGCGGTATCTTTATTTTAGACTCGTCTAAGAGCTGAGTGAGCAAATTACTGGTACTTTTTACCAAATTATTGTTTCTTTATTTGAAAAAAAAAATTCTAAAACACTTAAAAATTATTTTAAAATACTTAATGGAGTCGAGGCTTGATTTTTGATTTTTTCTAAGTCCATGCAGAAAAATGAGCTCTAGCTTATTGCATAGGAATAAAACACGGCCGTCAATGTCCGTGGCGAGCTCTCGTTTGCCGCCGAATCTCAATTGACACTCTTTGATTGCATCAGACAAGCTATTCACCAAGATCTTTTTCTCAGACTCACTCACTTTAAAGAAATATTTTAATTTTTATCAACTCAAGTCAAACACTTACTCTGACTGACTTTTTTGTGCTAATATTTATGATTAAATAAATTAATTTAAATGAAAAAAAAAAAAAAAAATTTGTTATCTATTTGAGAAAAAAAAATTTCGATCACATGATACCGATTGAAATGAGCTGAGCAATGTCTTTAATTTGAAATCAAGGATGTTTCATTCAAAAAAAAAAACTATTTTGCTTTTCTTTTCTTATTTTTTTTTTTTTTTCGTTTTTGAATTTTATTTTGCATAATTTGCGATTTTAATTCATCTATGCCGATTTATGAAAATTAATATGATAAATTATTCTAAATAAAAACAGAATTTTTATCTCAGAATTTTTATTCTAATTGCATATTAAATTTTCTTAAATTTGAATTATTTTTTTTTGTTTAAAAAAAAGTTCAATAATTTAGCTCAGTGAATAAATTTAAAGTTTTAAAATTAACTTAAACTATTCTTTCTTCTGTGTAATAATTCATGGTCAGCTTGATTTCATCTTGATGTTTTGGACATGGTTCTGATATTTTAAGTACCAACTGTGCATTTGTTAGCATTAAACTTATTCTACAAAATGTATCAGCTGATACAAAGTATGTCTAAGTTGAATGTAAGTAAAGTTTTCAAATTTGCAGAGATAATAACTGAGTGATGTCAGCTGATACATTTTTTAGAACGAGTTTTAGACATAAATAGAAAAAAAATTTGAATTTTTGTTTTTTTGTTCCAAAATCCACAACGCCTCAACTTTAAAAAAGGGAAAAATTACAAAAGAAGTCAAGCTTTATAATTATAAAAAATGATGGGTCTAAAATTAATATTGCTGGTTTTAGTTTAAGAGAGTACACAGACGCGTATCAATGGATTGAAGAAATCAAATCAAAAAAGTCCTACGAAAAAAAGTATTTCTAATCAAACAATTAAGATATACATCAATGCAGTAAATAAATTAGATTTTAAATATTATCATACAAAGACAAATGATGAATTTAAAAATAAAATTAATGGGCATTGTGAATTTTTGAACAAAAAAAAAAGAACAAAAATTTCCAATTGTAATAACTTTTTTTCCTAAGGTTTTAAATTAAATATTAAATATTGATATCTGAAATATTAAATCAGTTAAAAAAGGAGATCTATTAGTTTTTAGTTATATAATTTTTTTTGTCAAGTTTTATTTAGGGCACCGAATTTATTGTTTAAAACTAGAAAGCCTGAGGGGTTTTTTAGAGCCCTTTTTGAAAAATTCAAACTTGAATATTATCTCAAAGAAATAAAGTTTTAAGAAATTACTCAAAGAAATTTAAAATAAAATTATATAAATTTAAATTTTTTTTTAATTTTTAAATAAATTTTATTTATTATTCTTGAAATTTTAATTTGAAATTTTTGTAATTAATCAGCCGGGCTTTCTAGTGTTAAATAAAGATTCACAAGCCAAATTACCGATTTTATTAATTAATTTGTTGAATATCAAGCCTCCACTTTTTTTTATAAAAAATTTTTTTCAAAAATTTTACCTAGAAAAATTAAAAATTTTAATTAGAAAATAATTATTAGAAAATAATTATTTATTGAAAATTTTTTGAACCTTATATTTTTGAACTGATTCTATTTCTATCAAGTCTTCTCTCACTCTTCTTTCACTAAGCCTTTTAGCCAATCTCATTTCATAGGACATATTTCTTAGAGACATTGTCGCTCTCTCTTTCACGTTCTCTAACGCATTCACAACCTTTTTCCTTTTTCATAAACCTGCACTGCGTACTCTAGATGGGGTCTCACCATAATCTAAGCATCACCTTAAACTTATCAGCACACAGTCATCAAATTTAAATTAACAAAGAGAATAAGCTAAAATCATAGTTCATAGTTGAAAAGAGCTACAGTTAATTTTTTTTAAACTTAGTTCTTTTTTTTTTAATTCACAAAATTATTTTTAATCATTTTTTCACTAAGCTTATTTGTGTTTTTTTGATTTCTTTGTAACTTGTGACATACTTAATGTGTGATCTATTAATTGGCAGTTAAAATTCAATCTACATTAACAAACAGACTCAATGGAAGCAATTATTTATTTGCATTAATAAAGCTATTATTTTTATATTAATTTATTTTTAATAATTTTTTTTTTTTATCAAATAAAAAAAAAATAGAATGTTATTTATTTTTAAAAAGCTTAAAAAGCACACCTTTATTCAAAAAGCACCTGTAAAAATTTCACCCTATTCGACATAAATATCGGTTAAATTGATTCTTTATTGGGTTTAAATAATGTTCAAATTTTGTTGTATTTTATTCTCTCTATTTTGGAGCTATTTATGCTCAGACTATCACAGCTGGATAGTTGGAAATCCATCAGACTTTAAGCTGGCCGATGAATCAATACTTGACGGAGGTGTACTTTTAGCCGGCGGCTCAATTGACCAAGATGAAGCGTACCGGTGGTTTTTGACCAGAGCCAGAGGCGGCGATGTCATAGTAATTCGAGAAGGAAAGGAGGAAAACTATGACGACTACCCGAACAATGATGCCTACAATCAATACTTTTACAGTGACCTCGGCGTTCAAGTGGACTCAGTGGAAACAATTTTTTTAAACTCAAGAACAGTGGCCAACAGTCTGGAAGTGGCCAGAAAAATAAGAGAAGCTGAGGCTATATTTTTTACCGGAGGCGATCAATGGTACTACTACAAATACATTGAGAACACAGCCTTTCAGGATGCGCTCGATTACGCAATTGAGATAAAAAAAGTAGTTGTTGGAGGAACAAGTGCAGGATGTGCCATACAAGGTCAGTTCGGATTCACAGCTGAAGTTGACTCTATTATTACCAGTGAGGCTCTGGCCGATCCATATGATTCAAGACTGACAATCAGTCGCAATCTGTTGAGACATCCAATTCTCAAGAATACAATTACTGATACACATTATAATGAAAGAGGCCGTCAGGGAAGACACATTGCTTTTATGGCCAGAGTTTTGAAAGATTCATTGGATGTAAATTTTTCGATTGTGCGCGGAATTGGTGTCGATGAACAAACTGTTGTTTGCATTGAGTCAAATGGCTTGGCTAGAGTTTTCGGCAATCGTGATGCCTATTTCTTGCAGCAAAATAGCCAACAAGGCACACCTGAGACTTGTCAACCCAAACGAAAACTTGATTGGTACAGGTCGAGGGAGGCTATTCGAGTCTACAAAATTACTGGTACTAAATCTGGTGACAGATATTTTGATTTGAATACTTGGAATAGGGGCTTTGGCGGCACTTGGTATTTTATGTACATTGATCAAGGAAGATATATTAGCTATTTGGCTTAAAAGTCTACATTTTTAAAATGTATAAAAAGATCGATTTAATTTAAATTTTATTTTTACTTTCTTTATATTATTTTTAAATAAAAAAAATTTGAACCAAAATTTTTCCTTTTTTGATAAATTTAAATTAAAGTTAAATAAAATTTTATCTGTTTTCTGACCCCCATACTTTACATTTTGTAATTTAGCAGAATTTGTAGAGAATTATTCACAGATTAAAAAAAAACTTATTTTTTAAATAAAAAAACCTGATAACACATTCAAATTTAAGCTCAAACATAAATAGATCTTAAAGATTTAATTTTTAAAAAATTTAAAAAAAAAAGGGAAATTTAAAATTAGTTATAAATGAATTTTAAAAAACAATTTTTTTTTTTTTTTTAAATCTTAAAGCAAAATATGCCGTAAAATCTCGGAAACTACCCCATGGGCTTCAGGAAAAAAAATGATGGGGTACTAATTTAAAGAAAAGATTAATTCATAAAATTTTTACTCCCAAAAAACTCTCAATGATCCGAGGATTTAATTAAAAAATTTATTTTAGAAAATGGGGTTATAAAAAAATTTGCCTGGGCCTATACAGAGACTATCCAATTTAAATAGTATAAAAAAAAAAAATATATTGATTCAAGTTCCATTTCAGAATCTTCGTCTCTCTCATCTGGTCTAGCAGTTCCAATCTCTTCAAGTGTTAATTCTTCACCAGAATTAAAACCATTAAAAGTGTACATGTATTAAAATTAAACTTAAGCTAATCCCGGGCCTATAGAAAAAAATACTATTTTTTTTAATTTGAAAGTCAAATTACCAATTTTGTAAGTGGGAAAAAAAATGTCTAATTTAAAAGAGAATTTTTCAGGGATTAAAAAAAAAAATTTTTATCTAATTAAAAATATCGGTAAAACATATAGATTTGTCAGTTTCATGGGTGCCTTCATTGATTTTGCTCATTTTTCTTTCAATTTTTAAGGTTTTGTTTGAGTCTCTTTTAGAAGATGTGCTTTGAGTTACAGTATCAATTTGATCATGAGTTCAATTTCTTCTCTAATTCAGCAAAACATATTTCAAAAAAAAAAGGAAAAATAAAAATAAAATTTTAATCTTAAGCCTTTAATTTTTATTAAAGAATAAAATTTTTTAAATAAAAAAAAAAAAATTAAATAAATAATCTACAATTTTCTAATCCAAACTTCATTGGTTCTATCGGCCAATTCATATGGAGCATTGTAGCCAGCAGTTAGGACAGTTTGTGTGTCGAATTTGTTCAAATCAGATCCAATTTCTTGTTTAAGCAAAACATTGTGTTGCATGTAGTCGTTCATGGTTGCAAAACCACCGAAACGAGTAACAGCTACAGTTAATTCTGGCATATCAGTAAGAACAGCGTTGCCAGTTGGTACTGGTGTGTTGGATTGATGCACCTTTGGGATGTAAAATCTCATGGTAAAAAGACACTTTTGATCATCTAATTGCTTGATTTCATTCAATACTGGAGCGGTCATAGCAATTTTTTGATTTTTGTCATTTTGTCCAGTAATATAGCGAAACAATCTGCCAAATAAAATGCTCTTCTCGGTTTCCAAATTGGAGCAATCAGTTGTGCTTGAGGTTGATACCCATTTGGTTGGCAAATATCTTCTCATCTCGCTTGTTGGGCTCATCACACTCAATACCTCATAATCCGGCTTTTCTATGGCCATGTTTTGTTTGACCAAAACGATCAAAAAAATTGAAATTAAAATTCTTGAATTCTTCATTTTGTTTTAGTGATTGTTTTTTTTTTCTATCTTGTTGAATGATCAATATATCAAAAATTAAATTATATTTATACGGTTTGATTCACGTTTTGCTGTGGTTCGTATTCTTACATAAGTTGACATTATATACCAAACTTTTAAGTTTATGCAATGTTCTTAATTTAAACTTGTATTAGGTAACGTCTTCTCATGAGAATTTAAAACATTTTTTGACATAACTCGAAAAGTAATGTTGATTAATTTAATAGCTGAAAATAAAATCTTAAAAAATAAAAAGCAAATATTTAATTTTTTATTTTAAGAAAAATATTGTTCAGATAGATTTAAATCAAATTGAGCTTTTACCTAGACTGTCAATAAACTAGCAAAATATTATATTTAAAAGATATTTTTTTTGAAATTATTTCGTTTTAATTAAAAATTTTATCTTATCTCAAAATAGATAAATATTATGCATACCATGTAAATAATTAAATTAGATATTTTTTTATTTTTGCTAAATTGTAAATTTTTTCAGTAACTATTTTTTTAATTAATTTATCAAATAATTAGAAATAAAAAAGATTAAAAAATTTTCAAGAATTTTATTAATCAATTATTTAAGAATGTAACTAACTAAATAAATTATAATTTAAATAAAAATTTCTTTCATTTAATTATGGACAGAATTTAACCAAAATATGAAATTGTT
>VANL01000740.1:0-24634 GCA_006352455.1 Brachionus sp. 'Tiscar'
ATGATTTGAAGAACTGGAGCTTGACTTTGTGCGATAAGTAAAATAATCTTCTTATAGCATAAAGTCGTTTATTTATTAAAGTTCTTAAGCTTATTACGTGTTGCAAAAAAGTGAGCTTGTTATCAAGTGTTACTCCGAGAAGCTTAAATTTATCAACAACTTCAACCATAATACCATTTATTTCAATATTACATAGAAAATTAAGTTTTGTTTTATTTGAGATAAACATAATTTTAGTCTTGGACCAATTTATATCTATACTATTGAATTTACACCAAGTAAATAACTTTTGAATCGATTCAGGAAAAGAATGAATAAGTTCAGATAAGTTATCCCCTGTTTTAATAAGAGTTGTATCATCAGCAAATAATTTCACGATGAAGTCTTAAAGGAATAAAACAATATCGTTTATGTAAATCAAAAATAGAAGTGGGCCTAGGACACTCCCCTGTGGAACACCTAATTTGAGTGTTCTTGAGTTAGAAGTGAACTCTTCAATCTTCACTACCTGGGATCTATTCGCAAAATAACTTTCATCAAAACCATAACAGCTTAATTTAGTTAGTAGAAGGTTATGGTCGACTGTATCAAAAGCCTTTCTAAAATCTATAAACAGAAAGATACCGATTAAACGTTTGCTTTTAATTTGGTTCATTTTCGAGATAATCTCACGTAAGGCTGATTCACAGCCATGGGTTGATCTGAAACCATGTTGATTACTTGAGAGTATCTTGGCTTCAGCTAGATAAATGCATATTTGTTTATGAATAAGCTTCTCAAACAGCTTAGCAATTGGTGGTAAAACAGAAATGCCACGATAACTATTTAAATCATCAGTTGAGCCTTTATTTTTAAACAATGGTGTAACAACGGACATTTTCCAATCATTTGGTATTGAACCCGTTAAGATTGAAAAATTAAATAAATAAGCTATAATGGTGGGTAGTTTAGCTGAACTACCCTTCAGAATCTTAATAGGTATTCCACAAGAACCGATACCACTAGAGGTTGAGATCTCTGAGAGGAGTTTTTCTATCTCATGTGTATTCGTAAACCTGAATCTGAAATTAGCAGTTTTCATAAGGCCAAGTTTAGAAAACTGATCTTGGATGAATCTCTTAGAATCATTATTCGACAATTCTGATGAAGATCTTATCGACGTGAAGAATTTGTTAAATATCTCACACATTTTTAACTTTAAAATAAAAATAAAAAACGCTTTCTTTGATAAAATAAAATAATTCACGTGATTAAATTTACTAATACAATTAATACATTTAGAACCTGAGAAACGATATAAAAAATGAGTTATCTCTTTTAAAGGCGACTTCAATAAAAATTTAACAAAATCTAAAACAATTTCATTAGATGTCGAAATAAAGAGGTATTTATTTATTAAGAGACGGAAGGCCAGATTAAGGACCAAATTTTTAACGCGATCGATAACGATAATATCTCTTTAATTGTAAGAAATTATATAACTTTTAAAGTATGATGTTTATTTTAGAATCAGAGTTGTTTTTGATGTTGTTGGCCGAGATCGCGGTCAAAAAAAATTTAGGCCGCCGGTCAGACCGGCCAGGCTTGGCCACCACCCAACACTTTTTTTTAGCAATATATTTGCAGTCACTACTTTCATTGTCCATTTTATCTTAATGCTTGTTTAACAAAGCTGGTGAAATAATTATGAATCGTAGAAACCGCTTAAAACCTGAATCTGTCGAAAAACTATTTAGTTAACACTAGAAGACCTAAGGGATTTTTCGAACCCCTTTTTGACTGTTTTTTTAGCATAAAAAACTTTCTAAGTTTTCAGATTCATTAAAATTTTTTTTGCCAATGGCTTTCTAAATTTTAAACCCATTTTAAAATAAAAATTCATAAAAAAAACTTTAATTTGGTACCTAAATAAAAATTTTGTCTAAACATAAGAAAAATTTTCAATATTTTATAATAAAATATTCTTAAATATCAAAAGTTCCTTATGCTCTACAGGCATAGATAAATCAAAAAACTTCATTTTTTGTGCCATCAGTTTCAAATGAATAGTGGGAAATAACTCGCACTTAAAAATTGTCAATTTATTAATCTAAATTAGAATTTAATTGATTTATTGTACTCAAGTTATATAAAAATAAAAGGTTATTAGCAGCCTGTCCATGTAAAAATTATTTATTCATATTTTTGCAGTCGCAGTTAAGAGTCAACTGATCTAAATCGAATTTAGCTTTAATTATATTGTTTTCAATAAGAAGCAAGATACCAAATCTAATACAAAAGCAATTAATCTCTACTTAAGTCCCTAAACCAAAAAACTTGAATTTAACATATCTTAAATTTTTAATACTTTAAGTTCACTTTTATTCTAGCTAAAAGTATTTTAAAAAAATGTTGAGTTTTGAAAAAAAATAGAAAAATTTTAATAACTTTAATAAAAATTTAAAAAGAGTATTTGAAATGAATTTTGAAATAATTATTTTGAAGATACATAAATTTGGATTTGATGTTTTAGAAAATTGTTAAATTAATAACTTAGAAAAAAATCTTCAAAGAAGAAAAATAGGACTTTCCATTAAAAGAATGATGGAAATATTATATTTTTCAATGAATACAAGTGAGTAAAATTTGATTTACATCAAATACCTATTTAATACTAAATAAACATAAGGTTATTTTAACAGGATGGATTTATTGCTTATTGAAAAAAGCTATTTAATCTTTAGGTATTTGTCCTCTTCTTACAAAGATGCAAAAAATTCACAAAACCTGAAAGATAGAATAACTAAAATCATAAATCTTTACACACATACAAGCAAACAACTGTTGTTTAATGATAAAATTTAATTTTGTTTTTAAAATTTTAAGTAATAATACAAAAATTTTTCTATTTTTCTCCAAATAAGCTTGTGTGAAAATTATTTGAGAAATATGAATCAAAAATTAAAATTAAAATTTTGGAATATACATTGTATTGTTAATTTTCAATTCTGAGAAAAAAATATAAAATTGTAATTTTAATATAATACTAAAAATTAATCTAAAAAATGAATTTGACAAAATAATTTTTTATGTTGACATTAAAATAAAAGGCGTATAATAAAAAAATAAATAAACTTATTCATTTGGAAAGGTAAATTTTAAGTTGTAAATTGAAATCATGCAAATTTTTATTTTCTCTTTTCTTTGAAAAAATAAAATTCAATCTGTATATTTTTATATGAACTGCATGAGACGGAATTGACCAGTCCATTTTGAGCAGTCAACGATAATTAATAAAAATAGTTACAATAAAGTAGAAATTTTTATTAAAAAAGAGGCTGTTGCTAAGTGCGTTAAATGAAAATAAAATTTTTTATTATTTTTTTTTAAATGCCTATTATCAAAGCCCATTAACTTGTAAAGCTTTACTTATAAATGTAAATCCTGCTCGGGGTTTATAAATTTCTAGGAATTTACTAGCCGTTCTCTATCCGAGCGCATTGCCATGAAATTCAAGTCAACGGTCAAGTCAATAATTTGTTTATGTACTATTTGTTTGAAGCCTATTGTTTTTTTGCCGTGTGTTTTTTCCTAATTTTAAAATTACATTCAGTATTTACAGTTCGCTTTAGTGAAGCCAAGATGAAGTTAAAGCGTGAATTTTTGAAAAAAAAAACGTAAATAAATAATTTTTTAAATATCCTAGGTAACTTTATTTTTAAATTAATTCAAAAATTCGACCTAAATTCAGTAATATTTCAAAATTTTCTAGAATTCAATTACATTTTAAAGGCGACAGCTAATTAATAAACAAATTGTTTAAATAAATTATTTTCTATAAACAAAGAATTGAATTTAAAAAACCCAAATTTAATAGATGTTAATTAGTAATAATTAAATAGATAAGAATTTTTACTCATCCTTGTAAAATTTTTCGATAATGTCAAGGGAGTCTTAGTCAAGCCCATAACAATCTGGCTCTAATTGTACAGAATTTTTTAATTAAATCAAGTAAACAAAAGGAATTTTTTTCTAAATTGTAATTTTTTTTGGCCGAGTTTTTCTTGACGTCGTCAAAACAAACACCGTGAGAATTTTGAATCGCATGCTTAATACACTAAAATAATCGATAAATAAGAACAAACGTTGAATAACAATCATGGACCGCACTTGCTACTACTACTATGTCACAAAATTTTCATTTCATCTAAATTTTAATTAAAAATTACATAAGATTTGTATGAGTTTATTAGCGAATTTTTCGTGCAAATTATATCAAGCATCTAGGTCCGTTTAGAATCGTGGTCGATTTGGCATCGATCGATTTTTGTTTCATCAGGAGAAGAATTGTTATTTGTAGAGGGAGAAATAGCTTCATTTCGATCGGAAATGAATTAATTTTTCTCTTTGTACGATTATAATTGAACCATTCTGTGTCTAATTAGACCATGGTCTAATGATAGGCGAATCAGGTATATAGCTTTTAGAATCCAAGTCTCATTTTCCCGCTGATAAATTCCTTCTAAAACCAATTAGATAATTTGGTTGAATCATTAGGCAAAAATCAAAATATTTTCCAAAGATTAATAATTAATATGTATTATGTAATAAGAAAAATTTTAGCGTAAAAAATTTGTTTTAAATTTATTAAATCAAATAAATTTTGTTTTATTTTTTTTTAAAGTTAATTTTTAGATAGAACTAAGTCTTCTGTTTAATAAAGGAAAAAGTAAAAAATTTAAAATTTGCACCTGAATAAATCGTATAATTTTTTAATAGTAAATTTGCTGAATTCTTTATAGTTATTTGCAAAGACTGCATTGATTATTAATTTTTTTTAATTTGTTTGTTCTAATATTATGTTATATAAGATCGATAGTTGTGTTTTGTTTCTTTAAATAGAAAAAAAAAATCAAATAAAACAAAAAAATTTGCTTTTCAATATTATTAATATTTTAGATATTTAGTTTAGAATTAAAAATTATCAATTTATATTTATATTTATTTATTTCAATGAACGCCTTAAAGGCGATGTAAAAAAAAAATAATAATTTAAGACAAAGTTAAAAATTATCAATATTATATTTTAAATTTCTTTCATTTAATTTAGTGTTAGGTACAGTGAGTGGCGATCACTGGACCGCCAAAAATTGTTATTATCCTCGTGAAAAAAAAATTAATTTTTTTCATCAAAATTTCAGATTTGTTTCTAATGCTCTATTCTTTTATCTACTTTATTTTCATAATAAAATTTTTGCATTATTTCGCTTTATTAGTGAAATTTTGTAATTATTAATATTCATATGTTTAGTTTAAAAATTTTTAAATCAATTCAAATTGATAAAAATAAATTTTATTTGGTTCTAATTTAGAAAAAAAAAATTCAAATTATTTTTTACTTAAAGTAAAAACTGATTAAAAAATTAAAGCTATTTTATAAAAATTTTTATTCGGTTTCTTGTATTTAAAATTGTATTTAATTTAAATTAAAAAAAGACACAACAATTAATCTTCAAAAATTGGATTAAAATTAAGATTTTTGCATCAAACTATTAGAGCTGAAATATTAATTTTGCGGAATTAGGTTACTATTGCATTAATCAATCGATTTATAGAGATTTAAATAACAATTTTTAAAATTTTATTTTGCTATCTGATTTAAAAAAAATCTCATTTTATGGCTATAGTATTGCTAAATTGGAATATTTTTTGACTAAATAAATCAAATGGAATTTCCTTTATCCACGGTTTTAAGTAAATTCCTTAATACTAAAATTAATCTCTTTAATTAACCTGGACACAGTTTTAGTTTAAATAAAACTGAAATTTCAATTTTCTCGAGTTCTTCCTTTTAATCCTTATGTACTTCAATAGAACTGGTAATCCAAATAAAGCAAAAACAAAATTTTAAATCATAACAAGTTTTTTTTTTTTGAGTGCATTGATTTTTAAATAAAACCTTTATTCTTTTCTCTTAAAGTTGTTTTTTAAGCAATTAAGGACATTTAAAATAGTGCAAGACTTTAATGGTGTTTGGAAGGCGTTCTGTAATGATTAAATATTTGACCAAGTAAAAACCAAATTTAATTCAAAAGCCAAGTATTTTTCACAATCGAATTTATTCTAAAATATATAAAGAACTCTTTCTAATGCAAAAGCTAACCAATTTAATTTATTTATTTAAATTTTAAATTGCATAATAATCTCAATACTTTTAAGCAAATTTATGTAATCAAAAATTGTTAAATATTAACCAGATTAATTTAATTCTAAGATTGTTTTTTTTTCTAAATTTTATTTAAAATGAACAAGACAAAAGTCGAATTTTCTTCATTATCATGATTTCTATAAAAGCTACTAGTCACTATAAATAAAAGATAAAATTGGAGATTTTTTTTACTTAAGACAGACAAAGTATGTAAATTATTCATCTAATATCTGTCGTTTGCTCTAGAAATAAAAATCTCCCATTAATTTTTTTTCAAATTAATTTGTAAAAACCAAAAATATTCCAAGTCACTTAATTAATTCTTGTTAATTGTCTTTTAAAAATTTCAAAAGGATAAATATCCACTTTACAAACAATAAGCTTTTCTACATAAACCAAAATTTTTGTTTTCAATTAATTAACTTTTTTATTATTTTTTCTATTATCAAACGTACATAATAAAATGTCTTATTTAGAATGTTGAATATTCAGGTCATTCAGAAAAGAACAAAAATATTTATATTTATAGGCTATTTATTTTGGTATTTATTTACCAATATATTCCTGATCTTCAAGATCGATTGAATTTCAAAATGCAGTTACCATTGACTACATTAGTTTATTAGTTACATAAGAGAAGACATTATCGATCCATATATCATCTAAAAATATAAGTTTATTTGTAAATGTTGATAAAATATTCTAAATAAAATGTAAGTAATTGTGCAAATGGTAATTAGAAACCAGACAAATTCGGATTGAATTAGACTTTAATTTAAATGATTGAAACCAAGCGTATTTAAATATTTAGATAATTTTTGTGTTTTTATTTAACTAAAGGCTTTAGTTCGTTCCAAATTTGAACAATAATTTAAGCAGGCTTTGAAAACAATCAGATGACGACATAGCAAAAACAATTGGTCCGAGCAAATCAAATGTTTGAAAATTTTTAAAATTCTGCTAAATAAAATAGTTCACTAAATAAAATAGAAAAAATTATTATTTTTTTTTCTGAATAAATTTCAATATCTCGGTACAAATGATGAGCTTTAAAAAATTAAACCAAAAATGTTTACTAATTATCGGTTTATTTTGTGTGAACCTAAGCCTTAGTGCAGCTTTAAGACTAAATCGAACCAAGCGAGGTAAGTGAAAATTTATTTCTTACTTTTAAATTAATAAATACTAACTTAGAAAATTTTTTAACATAGATTTATTCCAATGTTCTAGCATAGTAGTCAATTCGAATTTTGTCGAACACACTATTTTATATAAAGATAATGTTAATACGGTAAGTGAATGCTGTGAATTTTGTAATTCAAATCTAGCATGCACTGTATGGACTCTACAATTAGACATAGGAAGGTGTTATCTAAAATCACAAAAAGGTGTTAGAGTAGCTGACGCCGGTTTTATTTCCGGTTTTTCAGATAGATGTAATTCCTTAAATTTATAATTTTTTTATTTAATTTAAAAAAAAATTTTCTAGACGCTTCGAGATTATCAACTCCCATACCTCACACCACTACTACTACTACATTATCCACTACTGTTTCACCTTTTACTCAAACAAGTACACTAGCTTTAACAACTGAGACTAAAAATCCGATAACAAGTATATAAAAAAATATATAAATATAAAATGAAAATAATTTAATTTAAAATTTTATTTAAATAGAATGTCAAGTTTTGAGTGGTTATAGCTTTGGAAAGAGTGCTATGAATCAAGCTTCAAATGTTTCATTGACAATATGCTGTGATTTTTGTGCTGAATTTAATATTTGTAAGTCTTATACTTACTTTCCGGGAAACAGAACATGCCTGCTTTTCGATGAGATTAATTTGAATCCAATTAAATGTAATGGAGAGAACGAGTGCGAATCCGGAAGAATATGTAAAATAATTTTGTAGATAAAATTTCTAAATTATTTATTAAATAAAATTTTTAAAGTTACAACGCATTCAAGCACTTTAATGCCAACTCTGAGTCCAACTACTTCTCAAGAGTATATTCAAGTGTACAGTTTTTATTCAATGTTTGATAGATTTCAGCTAAAATTCTCAAATTTATCAAATAACTATTTCTTTTTGAACAATTTACCTCTTACCGATTCAAGTCAAATCGATTTTTTGAAAAATGCAATTGATTATATTGAATTTTCGATAAAAGAAAATGTGGGAATATATCTTCAAAATAGAATACAACGAGTTGTTATTGATAATATGGCTTATCTACCATCAACTAGATCGATTGTAGTCTCATTTATTGTGATAATGGAGCCAAGTCTTCAAGATATTAACGAGGGAAATAGTTATTTGAGTATTTTTAATAGTTTAATCACAAACCGTATTGGATTTGGTAATATAAAGTTCTACAACGAAGCTCTATCTACTTCAACTTTGTTACCTGGCGTTTCTCAGTTTTCTCGTAAGTTTTTTTTAATTCTCAAGATTAATTAAAAAAAAAGTATTTGAAAAATTTGAAAACTTGGACCGGTAAAAATTAAAGGGCTAAATCATTTTTTATATTTATATTTTAGGGTATTCCTGAATCCCTTTGTTCCAAAAAGTAATAAATTATAGAAAAAAATTGACATGTGTTCAATTAAATATAAAAATGTTTAAAAATTTTGTTTATTAATTTGCTAAAAATAACTTGACAGCGAATTAAAAATGTCCTATCTTTAACACTCAAAGGACCACCTATTTTTTGACAAAAAACTTTGTTTAGATGTTGCATTAGTTTCATAAATATTATTAGTTTCATAAAGTTAAGTTAACATAAGTTCCATAAATATATTCTCTAACATTAAAATCAGAATATTTAAAAGACTTTTGTCAAAATTTTTAAAATAATACTTAAACATGTAAATATGATTTATCGTTAATTAAAAAATTAAATGTAAATTTTTGGAAAAAGGGTCAAATTGACACTGCCGTTCTTTTGAATGTTAAATAAATAAAAATTTGAAAAAATAAAATAAACTTTTAAAAATAACAGAAAATAAAAATTAAATATTTTAGTTAAATTTGTCAATATCAACGATATATCAATGTTATCATTTGAAAGAATTGCCATTTCTACAGCCATTAAGACAACGACCAAAATTTCAAGTTTTTCTACAAGCAAAACAACTACTAAAACACCTATCACTACTTCATCTACCACTACTGATACAACAAAAACTTCTTCTACTACTACTAGTACAACAACAACTTCTACTTCTACTACTACTAGTACAACAACACCTTCTACTTCTACTACTACTAGTACAACAACAACTTCTACTTCTACTACTACTAGTACAACAACAACTTCTTCTACTACTACTAGTACAACAACAACTTCTACTTCTACAACTACTAGTACAACAAAAACTTCTTCTACTACTACTAGTACAGAAACAATATTTCCTTCTTCTACATCAACCAGTTCAACAATTTCTTCTTCTACGACAACTACAACATCAAAGACTACTGCAACTCCTGTTTCAACAACCATTTTAATTCCATTTACATCAACTTTCACTGGCTCATCAATGATTACAGAAACTGATTTATTTTCATCTACAGCTGTATCGATAGAATCAACTGAAGAAACTGAATTTTCTACCATTTTAGAAGCTACAAATTTAATGACAATATCTACAACTGATTTTAGTCAAATAAGTAACTCATATAACATTTCTACAATACCAAATTTTGAAACGACATCATCTCAATATTTAACATCCTCTTTTGATTCATTAGATGATTTGAGAACGCAACTTTTTGAATTGAATCAATGCTGGGCTGAACTTAGCACTTTATATATAGGAGAAGATCTAGGTGAATATTTAATTTCAAGTATAGATGAATGCTGCAAAGCATGTGAACTAAATTCTGAATGTCAATCATGGGTTTACCACAATTTAAATAAAACATGTCAGCTCAAAAAATCACTAAGATCAACATATGTTATTGATAACGAGTACACATCTGGGTTTTTAAAACAGCCATGTAATCTTGATGATATTAAATTTAGAATTTTTTTTAATCAATTAATTTTATTTAATTCTAGATGATACATTTATAAAAGTTTCTAATTCACTTGGTTTAACAATTTCTAATGAAACAAATTTTAGTCAAATAAAAGAGAATATTTACAACCTATGGTTTAAATATTTATTTTCAAATATTAAGCAAATAAGTGATTCGCATGAAACAGAAGAGTTTATTTACGATGATAAGTTGGTTCAAGTTGTATCATATTTGCTTCAACTTGATCCTAGAATAAGTCAAAATTCTCAAATACTATTTAAATTAGTCAATATAGTCAACAATACGCTATCTTTTGATAAAAATTTTTACAATCCAATAACCGCTAATCTATCTTCAGATAACGAAATAATTGCATATGTTTTACCCTCAACTCAAATATCCAGTATTTTTTTTTTTTTTAAAAACGAAATTTAAAATTTAAAAAATTATTTTTTAGTTGTTGAAATTTTATCAAACCAAAGCTCCTCGACCACAGAAGATGATGTTACTTTAAATTATATGTCAACTGAAGATCAAAGTGTGGATACATCTCAAATTTACTTGACTTCTTTTACATCTAAGGCACCATTGACTACAAATTTTGAAATCGCAGCCTATCAGAGTGGCAATTGTTTCATTGAAATAAATATAAATTATTTATCTGAATCGGTGGAAGATGATTTGCTCACTTTTATCACACAGACAAAAGAAAGATGCTGTCTAAGCTGTAACAGATTAGAAAGATGTAAATCTTGGTCGTATGAAGTCAATAGTCAAACATGTATATTAAAAGAAGGGTATCGTTCAAATCCAACTATTGAACAGAACTATGTATCAGGTTTCAAACCAATTGATTTGTTCACTTTGTCTGTAGTACGTGGATTAGAATTCGGCAATTTAAATAATTCCATTTATGATTTGCTTTTCAATTATTCAGTTGCATCTAATTTAGCTGAAAAAGAACTTTATTTATTAGTGAAAAATAACTTGGAAAAAAATGTGAGATTAAATTTTAAAATCTAAATTTTTTTGAAATCTTCGAATCTTCTAGTTAATTATAATTTTTTAAGTTTATTAAAATTTTAAACAAAAAGTTTAAAAAAGATTAAAAGGATAAAAAGGATTTTTTAAGAGAACGATTATGAATTTATTAGTCAAATTATAAAACTTAAATATTATGATCTAGTTTTAAGTTTTTTTAGACTTGTTTTTGGTTGTTGAGTATGCCATTCTCATCCGTTTAGAATTAAAAATTTATATAAAGTTATATTATATGTCCGCAACACTGTATCTATTTGATTATACCTTTTAAAATAAAAAAGAAACATACTAGAATAAAAGAATTCAAACATTTAATAGTTACTAAGAATAAGTCATATTAATAATTTTTTAGAGCACCATAAAGACAAACAAATCATCCATATTAAAAAAAGTCCCTTTAAAAAATGAATTGATCAATTTAAGATTAAGCTTAATTTTGTTGTTTGGAGCAAAATGTTTCTAAATAAGAAATCATAATCAATAATAAAATAAATTTATAATCCAAAAAAAAAAGTTTTTTTTTAAATTTAAAAATAAAACTTATTAATTTTTAGATTTTAAAAATACTAAACGAGAATGAAAATGTGACATTTATACAGCAAATATTGATAACTGACCTTTTTTACAAGTATTTGCTTTTCTTTTAAACAAAAATGGAAAAAAAAATTAACTTTTTTAGTTATAATTCACTATTTGTGGACTATGATGTGAATATTGATCCACGTTATAATGACAGAATAACAGATATTCTAATGTTGATGAATGACTTGTATGCAACACCAAATAGATCAGATAACGATCTTCTTAAGCTGGAACTTCCTTTTGAAAATGAAGATGGATCTAGAAACACTGTTCGAGTACCTGAAACTACTAGCCAATTTCAAAGTAAAAAAATAATTTTAAGAAAAAATTTTATTTAATAAAATTTGATAAAATCTAGTCATAGCAACAAATACAAGCTTTTTTCCAATCAGAACAACGACTCCAATTACAACAACACCTATAAGTCTAGACCGTAAGTCAATTAAACTTTGCAAAATTTTTACAATTTCTTCTACTTATTTCTTATTTTGTGATAAAATTTTTTTGCAATTTCGTCATATCAAGCTTTTATTTGATAGACACTAGTCGGCTTTTCTTTATTTATTCTAATTCTTTTTCCAGGACAGCAGTACTTGTATAAAACATCGCGACTTAAGAACAAAGTAGCCACAATTCCAATTATCCAAAATATTATTCTGAACACAAACACTCCTAGATCTACTGTAAAAAAGCTTTTTCTTAATCTACCATATTTTTGATCAATAAAATGTTTGAAAGACAAACTTAGAATTCCAAGTATAAGATAAAAAAAAAATGATATAATTAATATAAAAGCAGCTGTGAAAACATAAGCATGAAATTGAACAGTTCGTTGTTTAGGACCGATATTTTTTTGACCAAAATAAATTGGCTGCAGTGATTTGTTTCGCCACCATCGCCAGCAAATTGTCAAAAACCAAATGGTGAATGCAAGCAGGCATATTGAAAGAATTATTTCTAAAATGAAGACAAATGGTGAAAATAATGTGTGATCGTTTCCAAATACGGATAAATAGCCAATGTTGCGCACAACTCCATCAAAGAAAAGAATGGCAGCAAAGTGGCCAAAGTAAAATGTTAAAAAAATGTGTAGATAAGTGTCCATATTTGTCCAGTGTTTATTTTCGGGATAATGTTCCACATAAATACCAGAATCGCTAGCTCTCTGAATTGGTATTGTATAAATTGGATTGTGATTTATGTATGGACTATGACGGCTAGCATCACTGGTTTGATTTAAATTCGCCAATTGATCTTCTGTCAATAAAACTGGCTGGGCAATTGTAGTTGTGGTTGTTGTATGCACAGTTTTTTTTTCCTCTTTTTCGTTTGATCTATTGTTTTCGATGCTATTTTCTGAAAATAAAGTGGGAAAAGGTTGGGTAGAATTGTATGAATCGGTGTTCGAGCTAGCAGCTATAGAATAATGCTGCTGAAAATGTTGTTGATAATGCTGTTGAATATTTGGACTAGAATTTAGGTATTCAACGTTTAGAATTTGATTTTCGCTCATTTTAAAGGACTATCTAAATTTAAAAAAATGTGAATATTTTATTTGAAAAATTAGAAATCATATTCGCATTTTAATTTTATATAGGAAGGCAAATTTTTTATTTTAATTTAAATTTTTGAGTCTTTATTTTTAATTGATAGATGTTTTTGCGTTCTTTGGGAATTTTATATTTCTAAAAAAAAAATGTTGAAAAATAATAAAAAAATATTTTTCAAGAAGATTTCTAGAACGATGAAAGCTTCTTGCCTAGTTAGTAAATGCATATATTAAAAAATATGTTTTTAGTTAAAAATTTATTTGGATATTTGATACAAAACTAAAATTAGTAAATATTAAAACTAATGTGAAGCTTGCTTAAATTAAAATTTAGTTGCTTAAAGAATTATGAATTATTAATTTAATAAAAAATTTTCTCCTTTAAATTTAATTAGAAGGCTATAACAATAAGAACATTTTTGATAAGATAAACTTAACTTGAACTTAAACAACTTGTTTTTACCATTCAGCATTTTAACATTTGAAAATATTGTCAATTTGAAATAATCATATTATTTAAAGTTTAATTCAAGTACTTGAAGTAAAAGAACTCATTTAGATGATAAAAATGATTAGTTTTTAGTTTTATTTTTTAATTTATTTCTAATTTTAATCGAAATTTTACTATCTTGGCTTAAATTTTTTTTTATATTTTTAGCTTTGAAAAATTTTTTGAATATTCTTAAAATTTTAGCTAAAAAATGCAATTATTAAAAAATTTCTGCTTTTCTAAATATCATTTAAGTTTAATCGAAAATGTGTGCTTTTAGCCAGTTTTTAATTAGAAAAATTAGCGTTTTACATTTATCTATTCTTCAAGTAAATTCAATAATATCTATTGGAATAAAAATAACCTAGTTGATTTGCAGCTAAAAAATAATTACTTCAAAATTTTAATTATAGTTTAAATAGATTTATTACATTTTAAAAATAGGAAAGAAGTTTTGAAGTTTCTTATATTTATTGATGAACAATTTTTAAGCAAAAGCTATCTAATCAAGCTTAAGGCACTGTAAATATTGATCCTAAATCTATCAAAACTGCTAAAAGTCGAATGCTTTCTTTATCTTTTATTATGCAATTCATTAATAATCTTAGCTATCAAACATAAACGGCTCTAAATCGACATTTATCAGACGTTTATAGCTAAGAAAAACAATTAAAGCTATTTTTCTAACACAGTCTAAAAGATTGTTTTTATTTTAGTTCAAACAATATTTTGTATCTATTTTGTATTACTCCTACTTCTGCTATTTTGTTTCTAAAAATTATCAATATGATGATTGCATAGACTCGATATTAAATAACTAAATCTAAATTTTATGCTTCTAACGAGCATCCTGCTGAGGATTAATTGAAAAGTTGTACGTTTTAGTTTGGATGCCAAATGGATTTAATTCTATTAATTAATCATACCCATTAATTTTTCTTTTGTTTCTATTGACCATTGAATATACGAAGCATACTTTTTTAGATAGATATAAAATAAAAAAGAACATTAAAAAGTTTATATTCATTTAAATATAGAAAAGTTTTAATATATAATTGAAACATTCAACCTAATCTTAATTTATTTTGTTTTTAAAAAATCAAACTTTTAATTAAAGATTAACAGCTTAGGGAAAAATTTAAATCTTATTACGCAATCAAAAAATTTCAACAATTTAAAATATAAATTATTAAAGTTGATTTACCCGGTTGTTTACCAGTATGATGCTAAATGAATCTGATTTTTACATTAAATTAACTAGTAGTGTTTAAATCGCAGCCAGCTAAATACCAAATGAAAAGGAAGATTTTACTAACATTGAATACATCTGTTAATAACATAGAGCTATTTTAATCTAAGAAGCTGCAAAAAATAACAATTAGCAAGGCAAGCATTTTTGATGCAATTAAATAATTTATATGATATTTTTATTCTGCTAGATAAAATATATTGAAGATTTATTTAAATTTGTTCTTTAAAATATTTCAAATATTTAATAATTTTCATAATTTTTAATATTTAATTTATTAAATAAATTTATCTAGACTTATTTTAAAAAGAATCATAATATATATTTAAAAGAGCGCTTTTATTATATATTATACTTTTAAGGCTTTTAAATTAGGCCCTTGGCATCCCGTTTTTTCTTTTTCAACTAGAATTATTTTAATAATAAGATAACTGTATTCTGATTAAAGTTAAAATATTTTATTGACTAAATTACACCTAATAAATTAAATCTAACAAACATACATATTAATAAAATAGAGGAAATAAAGCCAGTGAATAACAATTTTAAAAATTTTGTTTTAAAAAAATAGTATTTCATCGAATCTAGTTGCAAAACGTCCCATGGAAGATCTCTATAGTGTTTTATTACATCATCACCAAAAATTTTTGATTTGACCTTATCTTTAATTGAAGAAAGTAGAACTGTTATTGTTTTATCTTTATTGTATTTTTTCATTTTAATAAACTCGGCTGGAGTTTGATGGAAAAGACTTTTATCAGTAACGTAATGTGAAGAGAAAAAAACTAATTGAATTATATAAATTAAAATGATACAGAAGCATATTATGGGAATTATTGATAGAAAGATTTTTTCTATCAAATGTGGTTCATCTTCGTCAATATCACAATGATCTGAATATTTGCTGTGACTGTTAATTATCAAGAATTCAGTCAAAAAAATTGTTGCTATTAAGTAAAAACCACTTAATATGGCTCCAATGGAAATAATTTCTTGCCATCGATATTTCCACACAAATTCTTCAGCTATTTTGAAATTTTTAAAGTAGCTCATATTTAAATAATTGAACAAAAAACTATCTAAAATCAATGCATTTACGAATAAACAAAATATAATTAAACTTATTATCTTAAGCTTATTTAAAAAATGCATTTTTCTCCTTTTTGTTTGATAATTTTTTTATCATATAAAAATAAAATAAAATTTAATTTAATATAAACTAATCTAATTTAAGAATATTCAAAATATCTCGGCTGTTTTAATGATAATACAACTGACAGAGACTTGGCTTACTCAAATCAGTTTCCCACAGCAGAAAATGGAACTTATATGACGATACCATACTGTATTGACTTATGCAGAAGCTTCGATCAAGCTTATGCTGGCCTTCAATTTGGGTAATATTTTTTTGCTCAATAAAATTTTTTTAACGAATATTTTTTGTTGTAGTCAAGAATGCTTTTGTGGAAATTCATATGGTAAACATGGAGAAACAGACAAAAAAGATTGCTTTATTACTTGTTCAGGAGATAAAGACTCTACATGTGGAGGGTTTTTGAAAAATGCTATCTACTCTGTTGGCCTTTATTACACTACTGAATTGAAAACTAATCCATCTACGCATTCTATTACCACTCAAGATTTTTCAACACCTTCCATCATAAATCTCAGCTCTTCTTCTCTCTTGGTTTCATCACAAGCTTCAACTACTACTTCACCAGATAGCCAATCGACCACTGGTATTTTAATTGAATCAACTGTTAATGATGCAATTACTTCATCTACTCCTACAACCACATTGCTACCAGATGAGTCAAATTCAACTATTTATCAAACAACTAGCCATGAAATAAATGATAATTTTAGTTTATCGTTTGATACAACCCAAGAAACAGCTTTTTCTTCTAAAACTACCAGTCTAGATTCAACTTTAAAAAATGAGTTAACTACAATAAAAAATGAATCAACTTTGATCACTAATACACCATCAATATTTGCTTCGACATTCATTTCATCAACACAAAATATCTCAACTTTTTCACCATTTTATTCAACATCTCATCTGAATCTAACAGAAAATTCAACTGAACAAATAGCAACAATACAGACAAATAAAATTAATGATCCTTTTAGAACAACCACTAAATCAGTAGTGACTAGCGATCGAATTTTGACTGATTCAACCGGCTCGATCGGTCTAACAGGACCCACTCTTTTAGTGTCTACATCTAATAGTATAATATCACCTAAGCCTTTAATATCAGACTCATCGGCTTTTATAATAACAGGTAAGCTTAGAAAATTGATTGATCAAATTTATTTAAAACAAGTATTTTTTAAGAAATCAAAGTTGATAAAAATGCTGATATCAGAAGTGAAGAATTTAGAAATAAAGTAGCTGATGGACTAAAGAAAGCTTATATTGCAGCGTTTAGACAAACAAATTCTCTCTATTATAGTCAAGAATCAGATTTGATAATGGACAAAGATGTTGAAATAAATTTGGTCAATGTTACCAATACTGGAGAGGAAAACGCTGACAAAACAAAGAATATTATTCAATTGAGATACTATATATTAAGCAACAATCAACTTGTGTCTTCTGAATATGCTGCAGATTCTATTAATTTATTAAGCGACCAAGAAATGGCAAGATATTTAAATTATGAAATTCAAAATCAAGGCTATGTTGAAATAAAACCGCGTCAAGCAGAGCAAACTGATCAAAAATTTTGGATAATAGCAGCAGTTTTAGGGCCACTGCTAATATTTTTTATTCTCATCTGGATAATTCTATTTATCTATTATAAATGCATTAACCCAAGGCCCAATAAGCTTGAAACTAGCAACGAGGAAAAAAAAAGCAAAAACTTGTCTGATGAATCACTGATTAATTTAGGGGATAGCGTTAAGCAAGAATCAGTTACAAAAGATACTAAAGTTGAACCAATGTCTGAATCACCAGGACCAAATGATGACAATTATGTACTCATTAATGATAGAAGCAAAACTAAAAAGAAAAAAAAAGATAATTTAAAGTTACCGGACTTGAACCAAAATAGGATAGTTCCAACACCAGATTTTGCAAAATCAGATGATGAAAATTTAAGCGATCATCCGATTGAAGAATCCATAAAACAAAAAACTGAGGCTGAAAAATGGCGTAAGAAACTTTTTACTTTTAAAACAAAAAACAAGAATTAAGTGGTAGGTAGAAGTTGTTAAATTTGAGCTCAATTTTTATCATGAAAAATTAAATATGATTGATAAGCTGCTAAAAATACTTTTGTTTGTTTGTATTTAAGGTCTTATAGGCTGTTAAGCATACAATAATAATGGATAATCAATTTTTTTAATTAAATCAATGCTTTTAATGAATTATGTTACTTTTAAAATTATTATTAGAAAAGCTTTAAGTTGTAATAATTTCAATTAGGAAAAAAATAGAAAAATAAAAATTATTTTTACTTGTAAATTGAGTGAAAAACTGAATAAATTTTTTATCTAATTTAACTGAAAAAAAAAATGAACATGATTTTTTTAGTTCAGACATTAAATATTTTTTTCTTTGAACAAACAAGTTAGAAGCATTATTTTCTCTAAAAGAGCAAAAAACAAATTATCGAAAAATTTATTTAAAAAAATTAAAAAAAAATTTTCAAAAGAAATCAATTAAAATAATAAATCAAATTTAAAAATAAAATTTTTATAGAATCTTATCATTTATTGACATATGAAGTTGAACTAATTGTAACATTGTCTTCTTAGAAAAGAATTACGCTATGTCAACAATTTCGCTGTAAATCATTTAGAAAAATTATTTAAGTTAGATGAAAATTTCTAGAAACCCTTTAATCAATCAATTGTTTAAAATAAAAATTAAATTTATTATATAAAAAAAATTGTTGATTAATTAATTCAAAAATCTCTATCTAATTATTTATTATCATACTCTAAAATTACCAAAAAAAAATTTATTGTTTATAAGTTAAAAAATTTAAATTAAATATTTATTAATAATAAAAAATACTTGAAATTTTTATCATCAAGTGATTTTAGATTGTATTAAGAAAATCTAATTTTTATTTGTTTATTTTTTAATTCACTTTTTGTTTTAGGAAATAAACAAAGAAACCGGGAAAAAAATAATATCAAGACCGAAAATGAGACTACACGTCGAAAACGACCCGTCAAAAAAATTTCACCTGCCCAAAGCGAAATTAGCGATAGATTAAGTCCAGTTAGAACTGATCTAAATAAATTTGATGGAAAAAAAATAGAAACAAAAAGTCAAGTATCAATTTTGACAAACAGTAGTGAAATATTACACAATAATCTAAACAGCAATGACAATCCAACTGTAATAGTGTCTGAATTTTCAAAACCATCATATCAATCTCATCTTCCAGTTAAAGTTCATGTGACAAGCAAACCAACTGTAGAAGACACTACTAGAGTATATAATCCATATCCATTTCAAAATGAGTATGAAAAGTACTTCAAAAATGGTTTCCTTTTTGAACCAGTTGAATCAACGGGCGAATACGAACTGGCGTCAGTGAATGCTAATGTTAAATTCAGCAGTGATCTAATATCGCCATTTAATCGAAAAGAAAACTCGATTCATTTGAAAAATTACGTAACTAATGACAAATTATTGGATTATGCACGTGAGAGCAAGGTTGGCTTTGGAAAAATGAATCTTGGCTTTAAAGATGATTCAGAAAGTGAATTTAAAAACTTGAATAATCTTAAGAACAAAACGCCGACTAAAGAAGCTGACATTTATGAAGATGAAGTCGATTTGATTAAAAAATACAATAAAAATTCAAAAGACATGAATTATGAATTGGTCGATTCAATTAATCAGGAGCTTAGGCGTTTAAAAACTGGTTATAAACCAAATAGTTCAAATGCTTAGCTTGTGTGTAACTTGGAATTTGCTATCGATTATTGGCTTTGTGAATTTTGGAACAAAAAACAAATACAAAAATTTTAAAATGTAATAACTTTTTTTCCTTGGGTCTAAAACTGGTTCTACAAAATGTATCATGTGATACATAGAATGTATCACCTAAAATTTAATATCTGCAAAAACTATGCAAATCTGCAAAATAGTATATACATTAAAAATAATTAAAATTTAATTGCAAAGATTTTGCACAGATTAAATTTTAGGTGATACATGTTATGTATCAAATGATACATTTTACAGAACCAGTTTTAGACCAAAGGAAAAAAAGTTATTACAATTTAAAATTTTTGTTCTTGTTTTTTTGTTCCAAAATTCACAAAGCCCGATTATTTTGTTAGTTTTAGTTTATTTTTGTATTTTTTTATTTAAATTTTTATTAAAATATAATTTTAATTTTCTTTTTCAAACAAAAATTTATAAACATCCAATTTTACATATATTAAAAAATAGAACAACACTTAGAAATTGATTTAAACAATGCTAAAAACATCAAAACCTTTCTTTTCTTAAAATTTGAATTTTTTCATCTAGAATTCTACTGTTAATGCATATCACTTTAACTTACCAAGCTTGCTGATTATTGACAAATGCTTAATTTAAGTTATAAAACATACATATGAGCTTATGTCAAAAATAAAAAATCCATTTTAATGTTTTCTTATGTTTTTTGTACTGAAATTTATTTCTTTCTCTAAAAAACTGGTCTTGAGTAAATTGATTTGGAATAAGATATTGATGTTAACAATATGCATCTAATTAAATTACGAAAAAAATCTTCTATTATTTATCCATTATGTCTTGACTATTTTTCTTTCATAATATTCCTCAAATATTGAAGCACTTGAAACATTAATTTGGAAAAGAGAGTCAGTTAATTTTAAAATTTCTCTATTATGATGTTTAGTTTATGTCTTGAATATTTCAGGTTTAATAAATTCCTATTTGAGAACTTGAGGTTTTTTAAATAAGTAATAGGTAAAAATATAATAAATTACTTTACCTATTATCATACTATACATAGTTTATTATCCTTAACTTTATTTGATTGAATTTTCTTTGTTTCAACAACATTAATCGTTAATATCAGTTGAACTTTTCATACTTTTGAATATTAATTTATTTATTTCAAAAATGATATATACAGATCAAATTTAAGAGAAAAACAGAAAAACTTTGCTTGTAAGTGAACAAGTCTAGTGCTGTCTATCTAGTCATGGCTTAGTCAGGGCTTTGAGTTTTGTTTTGGAGAATCTATAGGTGGTCAACTGCATTCTATGATGTAATAATTGAATTATGATTATATTCGAAAATGTGTCGTATGCATGTTTTATAAAAATTTAATAATAATTTCCTATTTGATGACCAGAACCGTCTTTCAAAGTCTTTTATTACATTTTGTCGCTAATGTATTCGATGTGTTTCATGAAGCTTAATTTTGTATCGAATATCACACCAAGGCGTTTTGGATGTAGATCATGTAATTGATAAAATTTTAAAGTCCAAGTCCGGACTTCTTTTATTAAATTTTTTTCAAAAGTCCTACTCTTCTTGGCAACCATAAAAACTATTAAGGATCGCAGAAATATAATTATATAAATAAATCAATAAAAATTTTTTAAAGATATTTTTAAAAAAATGCTTGAAAAATATTTTTTTTCAAATTTTTTTATTATGATGTTTTTGTTCTGTATATCTTTAATTAGATATTTATTTTAACTACTGTCAAAAACTAAATCTAAATAAATATTGAGAGGAATTTTTTTTCAAACATAAAAAAATTATACTCATTTTTTTTTTAAACTTGGATTTAAGGAAAATTATAGAAAATTGTGAGAATTCAAAGTTTGATTTAGCCTGAGATTAGGCAAGACATAACCTAAATTATGCTAGGTCAAAGTCAATTAAGCCAAATAAATCAACTGATAAAAATTTTTGTTTTTTTCGATATTTTTTAGCAAAAGTTACTTTTTTTCAACAAATTTAACTTTTTTTACCTAAATTTACCTAAAAATTAGTAAAAAAATAGTAAAAACAAGTAAATTTAAAAAAAAAAAATTAATAAATAAAAACACCTTTTTTCAAAATTTATTAGATAAAAAATTTAAATTACAGTACCGATTACGTAAAATTTCCAGAATTCCATGTGTCAAATCGGTACAGTAACTGCAAACTAAATTAATTCCAACGAAAGAATTTTTAATTAACGTTATATCATTTGTTTGCATCACTTTGTCCCGACATAAATATCTCATTCTTTTGTAACTATGAAAACTTGATTGTTTTAAGTTATATTAACTTTTTTTTCATTTGAAGTTATTATTTTCCTTTGGGCGTCTAACCTGTTGAAACTAATAAATGAAAAAGTAAAAAAATAATTAATCAATCTTTTTAGGAAATAAAACTCTTTGAACATTTTATTAAAAATTAATATTTAATTAAAAGATAAAGCAAAATTAGATATTAGATATTTGTTTATAATATTTTTAAACTAAATTTTTTTTTATAAAGTTAAAATAACTTTTAAAATTTTTTAATGGACAAAAGATTAAATTGGTAATTTCTAAAAATTCAAATATTAATTTATATTAAATAATTAAAATAAAAGCTTAAAAAGTTCACCATTTATTTCAATAAACTTTTCGCTAGTTTTAATAAAAAAATTCTCTTTCAAAAATATGTTCTTTTAACCAGCAGAATTTTTTATTTTCATTTCAATATGTTTTTCTTCGCCATTATGAGTGGCGTTTTTAATTGCAATACGAAAAAGTTTTGACAAACTACTTTAAATTTTTAATATAATTCTTATTTATTTAACCAATTTTATTTTTATTCTTTTATTTTTTATTTATTATAAGATTTTAATTTAGATGAGTTTTTACTAAAACAGCAGTATTTTTTTTTTAATAATTCACCTATATATATTCAATTTTTGAATCAGAAACTAATTTTAAGGTAATTTTTTAACCAAATGAAATAAATGTTTATTTCTAAAACGCTGATTATATTTTTGTTAAAACTGCAAAATTTCAATTTAATTTAAAAAAGTTGATGAAATTTTGAGACTTGTGTTCGTACCAGTCTTCATTGAAGATATTAAAATTAGGTAATTTTTTTTCAAAGCTGATTAATTTAAATTATTCGCTTGAAATTCAAATCAGTAAGTCTCCTTCGTGCTTACCTATTTGTTTATAGGCCTATTGTAATTCTAAGTTGTTACTTTGGTAACCCTTTTACGCCTTGATTAATAATCATGTAAAAATCTTGTATTTAAATGAAACGCAATTTTTTTTTCCAAGTTAATAAGCAAAGTTATAGAAAAATAATAAAGGTTTAAGTTCGTAAAATGTTAAAGAGTTGTTTTTTCATTTTTACATTTTGTCTTCTTCTTTGTAAGTCAATTTTGATTTTAAAATTGAAAGTTTAACTTTTTAAAAAGCTCATCTAAAGAATGTTTATTCTCTAAAATGTGTTCAATGTACAGGACCATGCAAAGGATCTGAAACATCGACAGAATGTGCATTCCCAACTTTAAATACTGTACAAATTATTGCTTGAAAAAATTCCTAAAATTATTATAACTTTTAGTGTATGAAAATTCAAATATCCTTCCCTGGTTTTGAACAAGTGCAACGAACATGTGCAACTAGTGATACATGTAGTGAAGCATCATATGGATTATTTGGAATGGGTTTTTGGACCACATGCTGTACGGCTGACGGATGCAACTCTGGAAATACTTTCAGTGGCGGTCATATATTCATTCTTGCCACAAGTCTATTTCTAATGATTTTTACAGATATTTTAATTAGATTTAATTAAAAAAATTATTATTAAAAACCCTAAATAATTGTAATTATTTAAACTTAATTCGAAAATTAGAGTTTAATAAATTGAATTAATAGTTGAATAAATTATCTTCGAAAAATAGTTTTTAATTCACATTTATTTATATTTTTTGATTTTTAAAAAATATATTTAAGAAAAAATTTAAAGAAAAAATTAAGTAGTTATTAAAATTTTTGCCAAGTATGATGATGTGTATAAAAAGACAAATTGTGTTAGTCAAACAAAACAAATAATTTTTTGATTTTTTTAAGTAAATAATAAATTTTTTTTTTTAAACAATATTTGTAAAATATTTAATCGCTCTTGAAAAAAAGAAAAAATTAATAAGGACATTCATTTATTGTTCTAGATTGATTTAAAAAAAAAACAAATAAGAAAATTTTCATAATCAAAAAGTTGATAAAAAAATATTTTTTCGGCTAAAATTTTGAATTATTTGAAATTTTTTACCCAAACTAATTTAGTTGTTAAATGATGAATAAAACTACTTCATCATTTATCAACAAGCATATGCAAATATATGAACATTTATTTTATTCAATTTAGCTAATTATAATCACCGAGTTTTATTTCAACACAACAACTATTTTTATTATAATTTTCCCTGTTTAAACTCTCTATCTGATACTAACATTAAAAAACTTCAAACTATTCAAAACTCAGCAGTTCGATCCATTCTTAAACTAAGATTTGAC
>VANL01000741.1:0-24625 GCA_006352455.1 Brachionus sp. 'Tiscar'
TATTAGCCGAAGCTGATTTAGAAAATAAAATTGACTTTTCGTACAGAATATCTGAGTCATGTTGGAATTTTGATTTATACTATTAAATTTATTCTTTGTTCAGTAAGAATGTTTATTTTGCATTTTGTTAAAAAATTTTAAAAAATAAAAAAAAACAATTAATATATTAAAAATTGGTAAAAATAATAATAATTTCAATTAATTCTCGTTTTTACTTCGATCTGATAAAATCATTTGTGTTCAATCTTTTCGAAAGTACTACTTTTTAAGGTTATGTTGTGCTTTTTGCTAAAATTTATTTAAAAAAAAGTAGCAGCGAATGGTTTCGATCCACCGACCTCTGAGTTATGAGCCCAGCACGCTTCCACTGCGCCACGCTGCTTCATTAACAACAAAAAATTATTTTTCATTCTTATTTCAATTAATCTATAAATTTATATTTAAAAAAAATTGAATAATTTTTTTATAAACAGAAAATTCAAAACAAATTTTTATAAAAAAAATTGATAAATTCATAAATTAGCATCTCTAACGATTTGATAAACTAGAAGACAATATTTGAGGGGTTCTTTAATTAAACTAATGAAATTCTGTTCCACATTAAAATTTGAAGCTAAAACTGGTGATCAAAAATGGTCTAAAATATCTAGGAAAAAAAAAGTTGGATCTTACGATTTATTGATGAAAATTTTATAGTTTGTGTTAAATTTCAACAAAATCTTTATAAAAAAAATATTTGTAAATGAAAATGTGAAAGCTAAATAGCTAATTTTGTAGAAAATTTAATTCTGGTTAATATGAGCTATAATTTGTTTTCACCGGAAATTTATTAAAGGAATTATGATGAGAAAAAAGTTTCAAAATTGAAGGGTTTTGCATTTTAGTCATTAAATCTTTAAAAGATTTTGGCCATATTTTTTTTAAATTTAAAGACAATCATTTTTGACCTCCAGTTGAAAATAATTGAAGTAACTTTATAATTTATATGAACATGTTTTCAAATGTTTAATTTTGATGGTATTTTCCTAAAAAAGAAATGAAATAGTTTTTATAAAAAAAATATTTTGTTGGTAAATATGAAGAAAATATTCAAAAAAATTAGCTCCTGATCATTTTTTTTTTAAATCTTAAGATTGTTGCTTTTAAATGTATACATTTTCTCCTGTTTATTTTCTCAAAAGTTATTTAAAAATAAAATCTAAATTTTTTACATTTTTTTTTTATTTTATTAAAAAAAGAATAAGATTTAGTCAGCAAAAATAAGATTTATTCGATAAAATCATTTCTAAATTGAATACAGGTCCCCATTAAGCCAACAAAAATAACAATTTAAATAGTAATATTTCTAGTATAATCATATTCTATTGTTGGTATAACTGATTGAACAAATTTTAAAAACACCATTAAATAACTGTGAACCTCGAGTTCTTTACCAGATTCAGCCATCAAATTCATAAGCTTTTTCATTACCTCAGCATGTCTACACGGGTGAATAGAGGCCATTAAAGTTCCGGGTATATGTGGATGAGTCTCAAAAGTAACTGTTTTCTTCGCATGATCTTCACTTATATCATCATACATTTGTTCAATAGTCAAAGGTTTATTATTTTCATCGTAGCCTGAAAGCCAAAGACGAGGGGTACGGTAATAGTTATCATAAGTTATGTTCAAATCATAAGTCCGAGTTGGAATGAATATTTCATCCTCTTGTTCGTTATTAGCTAAATTAACATTTTGTTTTGCTTCATCTAAATTTACTTTCGGTTTTGTGATCAGAGTCGTCTCATCATCATCAATTACATTGTGGTCATACTCATCCATATCCAACGCTTCCTCGTCATCGTCTTCCTCATCTTCTTCTCTTTCTAAATCCTTAATGTTCTTCAATTCGCTTTCGCTTTGATTTTTCTCTTTCTCATCCACAATTTCATGGGCTAAATTTGCACCTTGAGCCGAATTTGTATCCAAAAAATGAGTATCTACCCAGCCTCCTTCGCCTGATTCAACTTCTATTACTTTTTCTTGTGTGTTCCTAAATGATTCCATCAAATGGCGACATCTTTTTGTGCATGGTACGTTTTTTGTAATTAAAAATTGCTTTTCAGTTGGTAAATAATCTTTACATGCTTTGGGATTACTAATGTTTGCCCATTGCCAAGTTGGACAATGCCCCGTCAAAAAATCACCAGCAATCACAAACTCCTCGGGAGTTATGAAGCCAGTCTCACGAAATTTTGATTCTTTCAAAACTGGCGTAAATGTGTCAGCGATATTTAACGCTGCGTTCAATGCTCGATTCTTTATTTCGTTAAAAACTCCGGCCATTTTTCAAAAACTCGGTTAAAAAATATTTTTTTTGTCTTATGATTTAGGATAGATGAGAAAAATCAAATGAGATTTGATAAGAGCGAAGTGAGAATGCAAATTTTTTGAAACTTTGACTTAGTTTTAAAAAAAAAATACTTAGTAAAAAATATCTAACTAGATTTTATAGTAAATGAATTCTGCTTTATACTTTAATGATTTGGTTAGTTAATTTTTAAAATTCTGATTTAAGGTTAATTTTATTTATTTTTTAAATTGCGCAATTGGTGCCTTGCTGAAAAATTTGGCTGTAAATTTAAAATTTTGTGAAGTTAAAATTGAATTGTCTAAATAAAAATTTAGAAGAAATTTTTCTTTATTTTCATTTGGTTAAGATGCATATTAATAAAATTTAAGCAATTTAAAAAAAAAGTAGCAGCGAATGGTTTCGATCCACCGACCTCTGAGTTATGAGCCCAGCACGCTTCCACTGCGCCACGCTGCTTCATTAACAACAAATAATTATTTTTGTCTCAATGTTAAAATAGTAAGACAGCAAATAAGCATACAAATAAATTCAATTGTAAAATATTCAAAAAAATTTAAAAATTTAATTTTAAAAAACTATAAAAAACATGTTTCTTCCATTTTAAATAAAATAGCAAAAAAAATTTGAAAATTAATAATAAAATAGACTTTTCGTTTTGTGCTCCTTGCTGGACTGAAATTTTTTATTCTACACACCAAATTTTTTTTTTTAAATTTGTTTTTAAAGGAAAAATAATCTTTTATTAATTCATCTCAAAAAAATATTACCAAACTTCTAAGATGAAAATTTACCCTCATACCCTCATACCATTTAACTCAAAATAAAACTAAACTAAACTTGCTTGCTATTTTTCATAGATTTTAAAAATTTTTTGTTCATGCTTATTTTATAAAATGCGAATTAAAAAAAAAATTAATTAGGCTCATTCAAAAAAATTCCTCTAAGCAATAATATTGTATAACTTACAATAATTTCAAATAAAAAATATGGAATATTATTTTTCACCTACAGTGTACACTTGCAAATAAGTTCCCTCTCTAAGACCCCCTTTAAAAAGTTAATCAAAAGTAGCTTAGTTCAATCTATGTTCCTTCCTTATGAAGCACGCTTAGATCCTAATAAAATATTTTATTTGAACAAAATTTCCATCATCTAAGGATTTAAATTCTTCAATAAAGTTACGATTTTGGAGGCGCATATTTTCAAGGGTATGCGGTACTTGGAAAGACATCAAATAATTGACCTTTCTAAGTCAAGATTTTTTGGAATTTTTAATCAATTATAATTTATTTTATTGAATTTAAATTAAATATCAATTCAAATAAGGCAAAAATTGCTGCCTCCAAGAAGAAAAAATTTCAGTACAAAAACTTCATGACTTATAATACTAGAAAACTCGATTTGTTTTAAAACTTTTTAAATATAACTTTATAACGGTTCTCTATGTTCGTATTTTTTTATTTTAATTGAGATAATAAAAACAAAGATAATCAATTTGAACAATTTTACCCAAAGATGTCTGTTCTTAAAAAGGCAATTAAACGTAAATAATATGTTTTTTACGTTTAAAAAAAAAGCAATTTTTTTTAGAATTTTCAGCCCATGAAGAGTGAACAAAACTTATGTGAATAATAAGCTGTTGGCATTTCCACTTTTTATGCGATTTTCTTTGAACAATTGAATTCCCTTAAATATTTTAAAAGAAGAGTATAGATTAATTCTTAAAAATTGAATTGCAATAATGCGCCTTTTAAAAAAGGAGAAGGTAAAAAATCTAAATAAAACTATACATCTCTCAAAATGAATTTTTATATTTTAAGAAATTTAGTCCAAACTAAAAATTTGGGCATAAAAAACGATTTATATCAATAAATTTCTTTAAAATATTTTTTAAAGGATAGTGATAGTTATTGATTTGAAAATATTTAACATTAAAACTAAATTCAATGAGATAAGATATGATATCGTTATCAAACGTTTTTAAAAAAATAGCGGTCCTTTTTTTTGTCAAATTTTTTTGAAAATTTCAATTAAAAATAAAGTTATTCAATAAAGTTTTTCTTATTTAGTCGGTCCAAATAGTAAGAATTTATAATTTTGAACTTTTTAAATTTTATTTAACATTTCATATTATAAATTTAAATCTTTTAATTTTTCTTTTTTTCTTAGAATCATTGTAAAACGGAGAGACTCACTTCTTAACCGCATTCTATTTTGTCTTTGAATATATCCTGAAATGCGGACTCTACGGAGCCTTTCTTTAAAAAAGATTTTTATAAAAAATTAGTATGAGTAAATGCTCTTATCTCATTTTGAGTTGAAGATATAAAGGGCAATTGGATAGTATCTTTTCATATAAGAGACTCAGCTTTTTAAAGATTAAGGTCCTGTGAATCATGCCACATACAAAAATTAAATATTTGGGACCAAAATTAGTTTGAATTACTTTGCCATTTTAAACTTTTAAGTCACGCTATTTTGAATTTTGCTAATTTGATACATGATATTTTGATTTCTGCTAGTTTAAACTATCTATTATGAATATGCTATTTTAATATAGAGCCTTTTATTTGTATTTTTTCTCATTAACAAGATCAAATAATGAAAATACTCAACCGTTAACGTAAATTAACGGTAGTTAACGGTGTTAACTGTATTGAAATTTTAAATTTTTTGAATAAATAATTGAATACAAATGCTTAGATTAAAAAATTAAGTAAAAAGAAACTGAAAAAAAACGTTAATAACGCTAACTATTGATAACGGTTTTAAAAATAAGTTATTTTAAGTATTTGACTAAACAAAATGATTTAAAATTAATTTTTTTAAACAAAATTTAACGATTTAACAGTATGCCCGAATGAGACTGGTTGTTTTAATTTAAGTTTATGAAGGTATTAGTTTTTAAAAAGGAAAAATTATTTTTATTTTTTCATTTTATTATTTTTTATTTTTTCAGTGAAGAATAGGGCTATAGTAATTGATAGAAAAAAATTCCTTATAGTTAAAGTCTAATAAAACAAATTTTCAATTCTTAAATCTATGATAATAAAAACATTTAAAAATAAGTCTTGATATACATACAATCCATAAAAGCCAAAGTCAGATTAAAAAATAATATCTAATTTAGAAAAAATTATTATTTTTTTATTTTTCTGTATAAATAAAATTTTTACATTTTTTAAAATAGGAATTTTTTTATATTGAAATTTTGTTAAGTTAATCTTAAGGGTTTAATTGATTGCAACTAAAAAATAATTGAGAATATTTCAAATGCATTTTACATTCATTAATTATTCTAAATAATTTAAAAGCAATCTGCACATGGATTCATTTTAGTAAAATTTAAAAAATACAAAAAATGCTCCAAATTGATACCAAAATAGAAAATTCCGATATTGATTTATCCAACGAAAATAAGCGTAAAGCTAGTGAGTCGAGTGATGACAACGAAGAAGAGCTTGAAAGTAAGGTATTTGGCACAAAAAAGAAAAATCTTTTGCGGAAAAATTCACAATACGAAAAAGAAAGCGTTGATGAAGATTTAGATCTAAATGATGAAAAAAGTGAAAAAGAGCGAGATCTTGAAGAACTTGTCTTTGGATCAATAGAAAGCTCAATTGTTAATAATATTGGAAAAGTATCCAAAAAAAATCATGGAATCAAAGATGTAGACAAAAAAAATACAATAGGAGATAATTTTGAGCCAAAACCAGCATGGAATGATGATGCAGATGAAGAAATGTATTTTTTTATTTTCTGTAAAATAAATTTTTAATTTTTACTTTTAAAAAAAAAGAGTGGATTTAAATCAGTTTAATCAATTTACCAATATTGTAAATTCTAAATCAGACAAGGTTACTACTAGTCAAATTGAAGAGTCACTTAAGGCTCGCTATAAAAAATATTATGGCACACCAATGTGGGCCGATTTAAAAGTACAAAAAGATAAAAAGAAAAAAAATCGAAACAAATCAAGCCAAAGCAGTGACGAAAGTGACTTGGACGAAGACGAACTATTTCATCATACGGGAACTTTATTAGCTGACAGGTCAAAATCAAGAGGTGCTTTACCAAAAGGTATAATAGACATTAAAGTATGCACTGATGCGAATTACGAAGAACCATCTCAAAATAGGCTAAAAACAGTCGAATTTCATCCAACCGCTAGAGTTTTACTAGCTGCTGGATTGGACCAAAAACTAAGACTTTTTCAAATTGATGGCAAAAAGAATCCTAAAATTCAATCAATTTTTGTTGATAAATTTCCAATTCTAGCTGCTCATTTTACTGGAAATGGTGAAGAAATAATAATTGGATCAAGGCATAAAAATTTCTATTCCTATGACATGATTGCGGGCAAGATGATCCCTATTAACCCGCCGGTTAAAGCAATTGACGAGTTTCAAAAGCGTTCGATTAGTTCGAATTTTGAAATTTCACCCGATAATCGATTTTGTGCATTTGTTGGCTCACAAGGACAAATACACTTGTTTTCTGTTAAATCAAAAGAATGGATCGATTCACTTAAAATAAATGGAGAGTGCAATTGCGTTACGTTTTCGGCCGATTCGAGGTATTTGTTCGCATTTGGCGATGATAAAGATGTCAATGTTTTTGACATGAACGACCGCGGACATAAATGCTTACGAAAATTTACCGATTTTGGTTGTCTTAGCGGAACTGCTATTGCAGTTTCAAAAAATTCACAACTTCTTGCAACTGGGTAATTTATATTTTTGAATTTTATCCAAACATAAAGATCACTTTAAGTTTTAATCATTTAAAAATTTCCACAAAAAAAATTATAAATTTTTCAAAATTTTCAATTTAATTTCTAAACAAAAAACTAAAAATTAAAGTTTCAGATAAAAATCATAAATTTTAATTTGAAAATTGGGCTTTAAAAATATAGTGGAAAAGTGATCCCTGAAACTAAATTGAATTTGAAAAAAATATATTGGATTATCAAAAAATTGATAAAAATTTTAAAGTTTTTAGGTAAAGAAATATATAAGCATTAAGGCTAAACAAAAGATTTATTATTTGAATGCTTTATACTGTAAAAATATGCATCCATTAGGAAATGTTTTTTTTTTGTCAAAAAGTACCATGCGTATTTTTTAATTTTAAAAAACTTATTTATTTATTTAACACTAGAAAGCCCGAGGAGTTTTTTAGACCCCTTTTTGAAAATTTTAAACTTGAATATTATCTCAAAGATATAAAATTTTAAGAAATTACTCAAAAAAACTAAAAATAAAATTGTAAAAACTAAAAAAAAAAATTTAATTTTTTAATAAATTTTATTTATTATTCTTGAAATTTTTGTAATAAATCAGCCGAGCTTTCTAGTGTTAAGTTAAACTAAAATATTTTATTTTAATATGTAAGAGGAAAAAGTATTGTTAATTTTTTTTTTTTTTTTAAAAATTAAAGTTTCATGAAAATTATACATTCAAATAATTTTAGTTATAAAATTTAATAGCCAATTTATATTTTAATTTTAAAACTATAATCAAATTGAGTGGAATTCTAGTAGTTCTTGATTTAGGCTTTTAATGCACCTTCAAAATATTATCAAAGGAATTGACCACTTCATTTTTAAGTCTAATTGACTTTAAAAAATATTAAGAATCTTCAGAATCAATAAACAAATTTCCTTCTATATCAAGCCCTATCATTTTAATATCATTAACCGGGCTAACAATAGATTAGATATTGAGATTAATAATTCTATTGTCACATAAATTAAATTTAATCAATAAAATAAACTTGATATTGGTCTTAATTTATGAAATGTAATATGATCAAATTTTCAAAATGATTCCCTAAAATAACAGGTTTTTTTCCCCCCATTAAAATTATTAATTTAAATCCAACAAACCATTATATCGATCTGAAATATCAGACATTCAATTAAGAAATAGTATCTGGTTAAAAAAATGAAAACAAAAATATTAAAAATTAAGAATATTTATTTCGATTGTTTTAAATTTATCCTTAACCTTAAAAAATCCGGATCTTAGTTTTTATTCAATAAATAAAATATCATCTTTTAATTTTATATTGTTGTTTTAATGCATTTTCAATTGTGTTTGAATGTACCAAAATGGTCATATTATTTCATTAAGTCAAATGTCAATAAAAAAATTCAAAATTGCTTTTTGTAGTAAAATCAAAAATTTTATGTTAAAAATTGTGAAAGTTAACAACTTAGAGCTGTTTGAATAAATATTTAATTTTGCTAAAATTAAAAAGGCTTTAGATTGATTAAAATGTTCATTTTTTTTGACATATTTAATTAAGTGTTTTTTTACACTGAATTTAATTGTTCATATTTTTTTTACCGCCAAAATCAAACAACAATCAACCGTATCTAAAAGCATTTTTCCATTTTATGATTCAAGTTTAAATTAAAAAAAAACAACTTATTTTATTTTTCATTTTAACTAAAAATTTGAATCAATATGTGCTATTGAGTAGTGATCTTTCTTTAAATAAATAGTAAATTATTTTTTACTAAATTTATTCTTTTATAATATTTTTATTTGCTATGACGCTGTGGGGCGTTATCAAATCTAATCTTTTTTCTATAAGTTAGTTTTGAATTCTTAAGATTAGTAAATTAAAATAAACAATTTAACATATTTTAAATCTATTTGTAATATGATTCCTCTTAAAATATATAACATTTAAAAGGCTTATTTACAATTAATGAATGTAAAAATAACTTTATTGAAAATAAAATTTAGTTATTTTATTTAAAATAAAGTGAGGTTCGAACCCGGACAGTTCGGTACCGAATTTAGTTGTTCTTTTCAGTCTAATTTTAAAAAATGTTATTCTCCTCATTTTAAAAAGTTTAATTATTTAGTTTTTTTTTTTGCTTGAATTATCACAATAATTTGATTTATGCATATTTTAGCAAAAAAAAAATTATTAATTTATTATTTTAATTTTAAAAGTTTAAAGGACTCTTTGCACAATACACCAATTATCAATAGATGGTTTTGTGAAATTTAATAAAGAATACAACAAAACAAAACACTTGAATTGTTTCTCGAGGTTTAAAATTGTTTCTTAAAATGCAGCATGGTGCAGCATTCACAGTTGTATAAACTTTAAAAGTCTATTATTAACATACACTACACTCACTCCGAAAAAAGACAACGTTCTAACATATTAAAGTTATGATAGTACAACTATACATGTTGTCCCATGGTGTATTTAGAGAAAAAATTATTAGATTTTTTTATGTTGTGTTCTGTTCGATTGTACTAAATTTCATAAAATCTCATTTGATCATATTTTAATGTGAGCTTAAAATGAGGATTTTTGATTATTTGAACTGAATAATCAAAATTTTTAATGTTTTTTCTTGTTGCTTGATTCTAAAATATCAGCAGTTTGTCTGGATTTAGAAATTTTTTTTAAATACAGGACTGTTTTTATATATAGTGAATTTCAAAACCAATTTGAACAAAAATTCTTCCTTTTTTGATAAATAAAAATTTACTAAAATAAAATACATTTAAAAAAATAATACAACTTACTTTTTTGAATCCTTTTTACCTAAAATAAAAACTTTATTTTCTTTTTTTTTGGTAAACCAAATCAATAAATAATTTAAATTTTATTGATGCTTTATTCTTTGTCTTTTATTTACATCGGAAAAATTATTTTAGGCAAAAAAGATGCAATTAAGTTTGTTGTATTAAGTTGCAGTATTTTTTTTCAAATGTATTTTATTTTGGTAAATTTTAATTTATCAAAATAAAAAGAAATTTTGTTCAATTTTTTTTTGAGGTTCTTAATACTTGTTTATAGCTTAGTTAAAAAAAAAAAACTATTTAAATTTTGAAACAAAAAAATATTTCTACTTATTTAATTAGTAGCAATTATTCAAATGAAAAAATATCAAATATCGGTTCTAGAGTGTTATTATGACAATTAAAATTATTATTGACCAAATTGAGTTAGAAATATTTTGTTCAATATTCAATTATGTTCATAAAAACGTTTTTGAATATTGATTGGCATTTAAAAGCCTAATTTTTGTTGGGAATTTTTTTTTAATTCAAATTCAAGCTGTTCGACAGACAATTATTTTTGTGTATGTTCACAAATAGAGGGCTTAAGCATCAAAATAAACATAGGTTTGTAAAGGATGACAACAATATTAAGTTGAAGATTAATTCATGCATGTATTGATTGGGCGAAACAAAAATTCGTGATCGATTTATATGAGATCAAAAAAAAAAGAAGGAAACTTGAAAATACAGCATATTAAGTCCATATGTTTCACTAATCTTCAAAAAGGAACTGAATCAAATTTGAAAATGATTTTCAAATTTGTTGTTGTTTTTATGAACAAAATTTTGTCGATAAAATGGAACTTTATTATCTTTCCATGTAAATTAAAATCTTATTTTTCATATAATTAAAAAAACTTATTAATCGGCTTTGTTTAAGCATGCCTCTGGAGCTTTCACTCAATTCATTACTGTTTCATATTTCATTTTGACATGTCCGATAGAGGGTCTAACATTTCAGTTAAACACAACTTGCATGCTTTCCTGATGAATCATTAAGAATGACTAATTAAGCATTGTTTGATCTTGTACTCAAAAGGCTCAAAATACAATCTCTTTAGATTTATCTTAAGGATATTGTTTTCACAAAAAATGACCAAACAAAAACCTCTTAATCTAGAAACAAAAAAACACCAAACACACAAAATTACTAATTTTAATCAGTGAAATGAGCTAACCAAGCTTAATAATTGATTATTACTTATTATCTTATCTAAGTATCTAATCACATAAAATAAACTCTAATGGTCTAACGCACCTGTTTAAGACTAAATAAATGCATAGCATGACTTAGTAAACTAAGCTCTGTTTGTCTATCAAACAGAGAGTCGTAGCTATCGATTTTTTTGCTAAAATACGGGTCAAGCTTTTTTTTCCTATATTTTGTGTTCGAATTAGAACTAATTAATTATATTATGTTTTGTTTATTAATTTTTGCTTTTTCATAGATGCAAATCAGGTGTGGTCAATTTATACAATTTGAATGACGGTGTTCTAAACTCGACAGAACGCAATCCCAAGCCTCTCAAATCGTTCATGAATTTGACCACTCCATGCACGAGTCTCAAGTTCAATTCGAGCAGTGAGCTACTAGCTTCATGCTCGGCATATGCCGAAAACGGCTTCAAGCTGATACACACATCATCGTTGAGTGTTATACAAAATTTTCCAATACAAAATCAAGACAAATCGGTGTATACCGCCATGAGAATACCACAATGTTTTGATTTTTCGCTAAACAGCTGCTATCTAACCATCGGAAATCAAAAAGGAAATGCGCTGCTTTACAGACTTAAACACTATTTTGGTTCTTATTAATAAAGATAATTAAAAAAAAAACTAAAATTTTTTTATTCTAATTTTCAAATCAATAATAATTGACCTATCTTATCAACGCTTAGAGCTAGTTGCACAGACCTGGTCGCTCACAGACTCATATTTTTAATTAAAATTTATTTGACAGTAAAAATTAATTATTTTCAAATTTGACCTGGTCCTGAGGACCGGTCGTGCGAGGGCTAAATCACTTGAACTTAAGCAAATAAACCTCAATGTCCGGCTAATATCAAAGTTTAAAAAGAAAAATTTTAATTATTTATTTACTGGCCGCTACTAAGTGGAATATGCTGGTTGTTTAGGCTCATGTAGTTTTTTATTTTGTTACTAATACGCTAAGTAAATAATGCCCTCATGCAGCTGGTTTATATTGGATTAAATTGAATCTACACAATTCACCTTATCGATTGCCGATAGCTTGAAAAACAATTGAATAGAGAATGTGATTGAAATAGATAAGCCTTGAGATTGTTATACACTCAAGGGATAAATGTATTTTCTAGGCTTAAATATTTGACCAAGAGATAAGAATAGTTAAAAAAACTAATAAAATTCAAAAAGTCAATGTGAAATAATGAAAGAATTTGATAAATATTTTATTTTTTCCTTATTTATGTGTTTGTATGTGTTTTTGTATGGTATCAATCATTTGGTGTCTAGTGATGTTCATGGACTGATGATCAGACAAAAATTTCTTTCGGTACAATAGCTGCGATGTAAACCGAATTTGTTCAATAATTATTATTATTTTTTTTCTATAATAAACTAAGACAATTGGTTGTAAATTGTAAATTTAGACTTAGACTTGAGCCTAAAAATTCAAAAACCAATTAAATTTTTGCCTCATTGTAAGCACACACACATAGCTGCATTTGATTCGAAATAAAATGAGAAAGTGGCCATGTGAAAAACGCTCAATTGTTAATCATAGACAATAGAATTTTATTCTTACTAAACCAATCAAATAATTTCGTACTGGTATGAAAAAATAATATTATTCCTATTAATCATTAGAAAAAAATATATAAAATTAACCTTGAACTCAATAGGTAATTTAAAACAGACATATCTCCTCCCATTTATTTGAATCAAAAAGCTCTATTGGTTCAGCTAGCTAGCTTTTAATTTTCTCATTGGTTTTAGTCAAAAGACAAATGAGAAAATTTCTCTTTTAATTTTTTTTAACTATGTTTAGAACATGGAGGCCAATATTATTTTTCATACACAAAAAAAAAAAATAAAAAATAGAAGAAAAAATCGAGAGAAAGAGAAAGAGAGAGAAAAAAAAAAAATAAAATAAAATTTATGATAATTTATAACAAAAAATTCTAATATCGTGTATATATATATATTTTTTTTTATTCTCTAGTTTTGTTTTTTTTTCTTCTTCTATGTTTTCTTTTTTTCTATTTGCCATTTTGAATCGCGAGTCCATTTTCTTTGAGATTAAATTTTGTTTTTTCTTTTTTGTTTTTGCAGACAAATAAATTGTCTACAATAATGTGCTAAGAAATGTCCGCCAACCCATTGAGCAACCATACGCCGCAAAAAGTCGTACCGAAAATACAGCAAAAGCCGGCGGCCAGCTACACTCAGTTCAAAGCGGTCGGCCTGGCGCCGTCACCGAGCAAGCCGCCGCTGATCGCCGCGCGGCCCCTCGCTCCACTGCTGCCCGCGACCGCGCAGTCCAATGCGCTCTCGGCCAAGCCCGCACAGCCGGTCAAAAAGCCGACCAAAAACGACGGCCAGCTCGTGCAACAGGCGCGCCACCACTCCGCCGGTTCGCTCACTCAGGAACAGCTGAACCAAATAGCCGCCGCACTGCAGCAAAAAAACGCCCACAACATGCAGCCGATTAGCTCTTTGTCCAATGGCCAATTCTACCAGTTTATTCCGATTCAGCCGAACGGCGTCAAATTGCAACAACCGCTGATTATAGCGCCCGTTGCGCCTCATCTTCTTTCACAGCAGCAAAAAAACAGTAACATTCAGCCGAAACCATCGCAGCCGTATCTGCACCAGTCTCAGGAAAACCTAAGCCAATTTATTTTTCAAACAGTTCCGAACAAATCCGCCATTACAAAACCAGCAGCGTCCAATGCCAATTCGGCGAACAGCAACAATTCGGCCGCCGCAAACGCCGCTTCTCAGCCGGTCCAGCATCAGCTGACCACTACGTCTACTAACATACAGCTTCTTCAGCAACGACTAGCCGAAGAGGAGCAACGACAGGAGCAGTTGCTCAAACAGCTTAACGAAAAAAAACACTCGAAGACAAAATCGCCGGAAAAACAAGCCAAGTCAAACGAAATGGAAGTGGACGAGCCGAACGAGAACGTCGACAAAACCGACGAGCCGAATAGTTCTGGACTAACGTCAAGTGGACAGAATAAAAAACGCGGCCGGCCAAGACTCTATGCCGTCGATGCGACCACTGGCAAGAGTATCAAGGGCAAATTGATCGAAAATGCGCCTGTTAAACAAAAGCCACAAAAAATGCCCATTCAATCGCTCAATTTTCCGCCCGGATTTACCATCTATCCATCGCCGTCCACATCCACCTCGTCTTCCTACTCTCAACAGCAAAATTTTATCATCAATCAACCGGCAACTCAGTTCAATCCTCAATTTATTCCCTTGAATATTGTTCAACCCATGGTTCAAGAGGAAAAAAACGTCGATTTAAGCATGTCAAGAGAAGAGAAACAAAATGATAGCAATAACAACAATAATAGCAATAATAATAGCAACAAATGTGACGATAAAAATAATGTTAATGAAGAAAAAAAAGCCGAGGAGAATAGCGAAAAGGAAAATTTTGAAATGTGTGTTGAGCAGAGTGCCGAGGAACCAAGCGTTCATAAAACTTCGCATTTCGAGGCCAAAAAATTGGTCGATACACTAAAAAATTTTAAATCTGAAGTGGTTCTAACGCATGTTATTGACGGTTTTGTCATTAAAGAGAGCTCAAAGCCGTTCCCGGTCAAGCCGAACGACGCCGAGATCAACATGGAGCAAAGAACGCCGCCCAAGTCCACATCTACGCCGTTTAATAATAAAAAAAGAGATGACGATATCGACAAAATGAACAATAGTCGATTAATGGACGATCAGAGTCTTTTGAATACTAGCAATACTAGCCAGAAGTCGAAGAGCAAAAGTCGGCCTAAACAATCGCCCAAAAAGCCAAGAAAGTCGCTGAGCGACGATCAAGAGGATAAAAATAAAAATATTTCAACCAATGCGACTAATGTTATTGTGAATAAAGAGGATTGGCCCGCTGGTGATCCGACCGAGTGGAATTGTGATCAAGTTTACACATTTGTTTTTCTTGTTGCCGGACAACAAGTAGCCGAGATGTTCAAATCGCAGGAAATGGACGGTTCGGCTCTAAACTTGATTCGTGATGACCATTTGGTTAATACCATGGGAGTCAAGCTCGGACCTGCTCTTAAAATAATGAGTAAATTTAACGAATTAAAGATCAAATTTAGTCAATCGTTGTGAATTTTTTTAAATGTTTTTTCTGTTCATTATTTTCTTCATCTATTTTTTTTTTTTTTAACATTTTTCTTCTTACCCCTCGTCGGCTATTTTCGTTAATGTTTTTAAAAAAAAAAAATTCAAGCCAAGGGCCTACATATATAAATATATTATATATTGTGTACAGTTTTTAAACTAATTTCTGTGTCACTTGCTTATTAATCTTAAAATAAAAAAATCATCATCATCATTTTGTTAATATAAATAATTATTTTCATGTGAAAAACTTAAAAATATGAAATAAAATATAAAATAAATTATAGTTTAATTTTTTTTTTTTTTTTTTTTTTTTTTGTGTGTGTTTTTTTTTTTTTTTTTTGATGGGTTTTAAAATTTGTCTGGGCCAAAATGAAAACGGGAAAAATTTTTTTTAAAATTAATGTTATAAATTTTTTTTTTATTTTTTTTTTTTTTTTTTTTTTGTGTGTGTGTGATTGTGTATGTCTGGATGAATGGGTGTTAAAATTTGTCTCGTCCCTAATGAAAACGGGAAAAATTTTATTTAAAATTAATGTTCTAAATTTTATTAAAAATTTTCGTTTACACCAAATGGGTATTAAGCTGCATTGATCATATATCCAAATTATTAAATTTCAAAATTTCAAAATTAAATAATAAAAGAATATGTTCAATTTCTAAGTTTGGGACAAAAATTTTTTTTGCTAACTCAAAAAACAATGATACTTATAAAAGAGGGTCTATTTTTTAAAAGCTGATATCTCAAAAACTGTTTTGTTTGTATTTTTTTGGTGTTTACATTTAAAATTTTCGAATATATGAGATGAAATTTATGATTGGAAAGATACACTTTATCTTTTGATTTACAGTGTAAAATTGAAAAAGTTTTATTTGCCATAATTAAATATGCATTCAAAAAAACTAAAAATACAATTGTAATTAATTTACTCTTTTTTAGAACTTATTAAAATAAATTTAGTTTTATTTTGGACAAATTTTGACTAAGAGCTTTAAATAAATTTTTATTCTTTTATATTAGAATGTAAAGATTTTAATTATATACCAAACGGTAAGTTTTAATTCTTTAAAATTGAAGAATTTTACCAAAAAAAAAGATATTTTTAGTTTTTCAGCTATAAAAAAGCTTTAAAAAAAGAGATAGATGACTTTTTATTTTTCTAAATTATTGCTTTGTCAATTCTCTTTTATAAAATTAGTAGTCGGAAGGTCTAGTTCTGGTCTAGGTCTAAAAAAATGTGGTCCGTTTAAAGGCTCTCAGGATTTTTCTCGTTTTTATTAGTTTTACATATCAAAAACATTGGTCTAATTGTCCAAGTGATACTTTTGAGTTAAAGTTCATCAAATTCTCTACAAAATGGTCGGCAGTTTTGGACAATTTCCAATACCATCCGTCCGCGATCCGTGTTTTAGCATAAGTCAATTATAAGGATCTAGAATTATGTTTTGCAAAATAAAGAATTTTTTAAATAAAAAATAGTCCAAATTGGCACTAATTTTATGTTAAATAGAGTATAAAAAGAATATTGTGACTGATTCAAATTATTTTTAAAATTTGCTCAAGTTTCATTGTTTTTTTATTTCAAAAAAGAATTTTTGTGCTAGTCTTGAATAAAACTCAAATATATTATTAAAATCACAGACTTAGAATGTTATTTTTTTAATCTCAATTTTTTAGGCAAGTATTTTTTTTTCATTACCCTATTTTAGATATTTGATGAAATTCAAAACTTTTCAATTAAAAATAAAAATAAAAATTTTCTCAAATTTTAAATTACAAACTTTCACTAAAACATAGAGTTTGTCTTGTTCAAAATATGTGTAAATTTTTATTTTGTTTTTAGTAATATTTTTGAAATCTAAAAAGTTAGTTTCAAAAATTCAAACCTATTATTTAGTACTTGCGTTAGGCTTGAAAAATTTACTAAATTGAAAAACAATTGCTCTTACTTATTTAGATTTTTAGAACAATAAGACCTTTTTTTAAGTTTAAAGGGTATGCTAAAAAGCCTTTACATTACGAAAAGCTTGTATATGAGGCGTATATTTTAAATTTTTATTTTAATAATTTATAGCAAAAAAGTATTTTTTGATTTGAAATAATTCCATTTCAATTTCCACACAAAAATAAAGCAAAACATCTCATGAGCTGATTCAAAATTAATTCAACTTTTTGCGAAAAAATTTAACTATAAAATTTTCAATTTTGTAATCATCAATGTGTAAAATTTATTTGCAAAAAAGCTGCTGTGTAAATGAATATCAGAAAATCGATATTAATTAGAATTTTTTAGTTTTCAGTATTTACTATTCAACTAGAACAAACAAGTATAATTGATATGAACAAATAATTGAATTAGTAGTTATTAAGGATATATAAATTTTGTACTATTTGAGTTCGTGATTTTTAAAAAAAAATTAATCTAAGTTTATAAGAAGTAGTTTTAAAAAAATTTCCATTTCCAATCCTAAAATCTATAATTTAATAAAAATTCTATTAAATTAAAACAAAGTTTAATTTTATTTTAAAAAAATAAATAAATTATAATTCCTAATCAAAATGTTCGTTTACAAAAGCTACTTAGTGCTTGTTTAGATTTAAATAATGATCATTAATTTGAGTAAAAAATATTTGATATATACACATAAATTTCAATTATTAAACTTCAAAAATTTAAAATTGATCTCAAATTATTATTTTATTAATGGAAGCAATCAAAGATCATTTTCAACAGGTTTATGTTCACTACAAAAATTAAAAAATGAACAAAAACAATCAATAATTCAAAGTTCTTTGCATGATAGTCAAGTTTCCACGCATGTAACTGGTGCTAGAAAAGCAAAGCAAGCGGCTAAAGATGTCGGTAATGGCATGATTCTTCTTGGGGGAGCAGGACTTATAATTGGAATATTTTATTTTCTGTTTTCTGAGCTTTTTTCAAGAGAGTCGCCAAGTGGTATCTACAATGAGTCTTCAAAAATTTGCTTAGAAGACCCTCAGGTTCAAGATGCCCTTGGTAATCCGATCAAGGTTCATACAGAATCTGGAGGAAGACGTGTTTTTCAAATTAAGTAAAGTATTAGAATAAAATTTGAAAAATTATTCCTATTATCTTTATAGACACAAGTTTTTTGTGGAAAATGGTCAGATGTTTTTAATGCTGAACTATTTTTTAGAGGGTCCTAGAAATAAGGGAGATGTATTTGTGAAGTGTAAAAAAGTAAAATTCAATCTAAAATTTAGTTCTCAAAATTTATTTTAAAAATAATTAGAGTGAAAAAACTGGAAAGTTTGAGTATGAACACATAGTTGTCAAGCTTGAGTATATTCATCGCGGTGAAAGAAAGATTATTGTTAGGAATAGTCAAAACGTCATATAAAAATTATTTTAGTAAACAAATAAAGTTTTAATTGATGAATTTTTAAAATAAAATTCAAAAAATAGAGACATTAAAATTCTCTTTAAAATTTTAAATTAAATAATAAAGAGCTCATAAAAAAATTTTACTCAAGATGAGGCTTGTAAGCTTAAGCAAGAATTCTATTGCCATGATTCAAGGTTCATTATTGGCCAAACATTTAAGACAAAACTTTAATCAGACGGCCAATTTCATGTCTAAAAGATATGAAAAAAAACCTAATTTTGCAAAGTACATTGGAATGTTACTTTTAGGAAGTGGAGCCTATTTGCTTATAAATAAATATACACATGAAAATAAATTCTTAAATAGTAATGACGATCCAGTTTTAAATATTGATTTAAATGAAGTATATGAAAAAACTGCAGCGGTTTTTTTATCCAATGCCGAATTGAGAGAAGCATTGGGTATGCCAATCAAGATTACTTCTTCTGATGAACTTGATCAAATACGTTCAATTAATTTGAGGTAAAATTTTTGCTTTTTTCGATTAATAAAAAATTAAATTTTGAACCAAGACGCGAAGGAAAAGTTGTTTATGCGTTTATAGCTTATGACCTACAAGGATCGATAAATTCTGGACAAGTTTTTTGTAAGCTTAGAATGGACGAGAGTAATCAAAAGTTTAAAACCGAATCAATTATGTGTAAACTAAGTAAACCTGACTCAAAAAATAGACGCGAAATTTTCATTCAATCAAAATAATTTTTTTTTTCCTGATCTAAAATAATTAATTTTAAATAAATGTAAATTTGATTTGATTTTATCAAAAAAAAACAAAAAAATTAAATTTTAGTAAAAAAGATAGATATGAAGTCTTTATGTTAAAAAATTTTACACTATCTAATTTATTTTAAATACACAAACATGAATAATGGTCCAATTAGTGAAAAAAAACAGATATTTGAAAATTTGTCAAAAGTATGCTTCGGTCCGATGAGAATATATTTTGCAAACATATACAAAAGATATAAAAATTACATCTCATCTTGTAGAGCAAAAAATTCTCTACTAGAAAATAATTTTTTTTTCTTCCAAAAAAAAATTACCATGACCTCAAATGAGATATACAAATTCTGAACAAATTGTAGGTTTTATTTTTTTTTTTATTTTCTCTTTTATTTCTCTTAAAAAATGTGTTCAAAATGAGGCATTTTAAGAAAAATTAATTTATTTCTTCCTTAAAAGGGTCTAGTATAAGATTGAATGATAAAATTCCAAAATTCGCATAAGATAAGTTAAGGACCTCTTTAGATCTACCGGAAGTAAAAGTTAGCTGTTCATATGATTTTGGGAGATTTTTAGAGATGAATCATTTAAAATCTTAATTTGTAGTAATCAAGGTCAACAAAAAAATTATATTTATAGCAAATAAATATTTTTTCATTCTTTTGTTTAAATTAATTATTTATTTATCCTTATTTGCTTTTATTTGTTTACTTAAGATTTTGATTCTAGGAGATTTGTAAATACAAAAAATTGGTTCTTGGCAAATAAATGCTTTTATTTATTATTTTTTTTGATAACTTATCTTATTATATTAGTTAATTATGAAAGAAGAGATATAGTGACACAATAAATGGTGAAAATGTAAATTGATATTTTTTCTCTTACATTGATCATATTTAAATTTTAAAGTCTAAATTTGAAATAAATAACTTTGATAAGGCTCATTTAAGCGAATAGGTCTTGAATAATGATTTGCCGAAAAATATTGAAAAGATTTTTTATTCTCTTTTTAAAACAATTTTCAATCACAATTTGGGTGAAAATTAAAAAAATTTAAATTTTAATATTAAAATATTTTGATACTTCTCCTAGAAAAAATTGGGTGGTATTTATAAGGTCTTCATAAATCTAAAATTTATCATTAAAATATTTTTCTTTTTATGAAAAAATATACATAGATCAGTTAAAAAAAAATTATCAAAATTTTTTTTATAACTAAATAAAAATTTTCAATTTAAGTTATAAATTTTATAAATTATTTTTACAATAAAATTAAAAATAATTAGAAAAAATAGAATAGACAGAATCGGTTTTTAAATGTTTAAAATTAATCCTGCCAAATGTAATCTCTAATTAAAAAAGCTTAAATAAAGTTAACTAAAGTTAATTAAAGATAACTTAATTTAAATTCCTGAAAATTTAATCAAAATTATTAAAGAATTTTTAAAGGAATTATTCTTTTATGGAATAAAAAATGATCATGCCTAAAAAGTACTAAATTTTCTAATTAATTTAATACAAGACAAAAAAAACGTCAATATAATAAATGATGTATTTAAAATTCATATTTTTATAGTTTTAAAATATTTGAAGATTTTTGGTATAAAAATTGAAATGTTGTCATTCGGAAAAAAACTTCCGTTTTTAAAGAGGAATTTATCACTCTAATAGACATAATTCCCCACATTTTATTTAAATTTGTATTTTAAAAATTTGCATTTTAAATTTTTTTCAATATTAATAGATTTTGTTTTTGAAATTTTTAAAAAATGTATGAAGACTCATTCAAAGATACTGGTCCAGGTTTTGTAGGTACAAAATTTTGTCGTGAATGCAACAATATGCTTTATCCAAAAGAAAAAAAAGAATCTAGACAACTTTATTATTCTGTAAGTTTAGAAAAGATACAAATTTTCACAAAGATTGCCCAAAAAATTAATTTTTTGAAAATAAAACATTTTTATAATCAGAATTTCATTTTTTGAAAACTTAATTTTAAAACATCAGTTAAAACATTTTTTCTTTAAGTGTCGTAACTGTGACCATGAGGAAGAAGCAGATAATCCATGTATATACGTGAACAAAATTCATCATGAAGTAGATGAGCTAACTCAAATAGTCTCTGATGTCATATCTGATCCTACATTGCCTCGTACAAATGAGCGCACCTGTCCAAAATGCATGAATAATGGCGCAGTATTTTTTCAAGCTCATTCCAAACAGTCAGAAGACAAAATGACCCTTTATTACGTTTGCTGTAACCCTAAATGTACTCACAGATGGACTGAATAAAGCTTTATCTTAATTTAGAGACAACTAAAAACCAAATGAACTGAAAATATTTTTGTATAATTAAATTTTAAATTTAAATGTTGTTTTTTTTTTTTATAAGAAAGGCAATTAAATGCTGCCATTCAGTAAGAAAGTTAAATTTTTTTTTAATAAAATATTTTCTAAGTAATGTTAAAGCTATTTCAAGTTTCAAAATTTAAAGTTTTAAAGCGATTTTTACATACAAAAAGTATTAAAAATGTTTATGACTCAGAACAGTTTGATTTGAATATCCGAGTAATTGGCTGGGTGAAAAGTTTTCGAAATCAGAAAGAAGTCAAATTTATACACATAAATGATGGAACTGACCCCCGCAATCTTCAACTAGTTATTACAGGGGAAAGTTTTAAGCAACAAGATGAATTTGAGAAAATTTTAAACACGATTCACTTCAACACAAGTGTCGAAGTTGAAGGCAGATTAGTAAAGAGCTCACACAAGCATCAATCCTGTGAACTTCAGGTTTCAAGTTTGAAAATTTTAACCGAATGTGATCCTTCTGAATATCCGTTTAAACCAAAGGTTAAACAAACACTTGAATCTATTCGACCATTTGTCCATTTAAGATCCCATGTTGATCAATTTTCTAGTATTATGAAATTTCGCAGTGAACTTGTATTCAACATACATAAATACTTTCATGAGAAAAAATTCATTCAAATTCAAACTCCGATAATCACTTCGAACAATTGTGAAGGCGGTTGTGAAACTTTTGAAGTGAATTCCAATGAACACGATAGTGGCCTAAAAGAAATTAAAAGTGAGTCCAAGTACTTTTTTTCCAAGCCTGTTTACTTGACTGCAAGTGCTCAGCTTCATTTGGAAGCGATGACTACAGGTCTTGGAAATGTTTATACACTGAGTCCAACTTTTCGTGCTGAAAAGTCAATGACAAGGCATCATTTAGCCGAATTTTACATGCTTGAGGCCGAAATGATCGATATGAATTATTTGGACAAAATTTTAGACTTTACCGAAGAATTTTTGAAAACAATTTCAATTGAAACTTATAAAAGTATTCATCAGTCTGAATTAAATGTGTTATTTAACAAAAATAAAAACTCAAGTACTGAACTTGATTATATAGAAAATATTCGTAGTTACATGAGTGAAAAAAAATTTGTTAGAATTAAATATATTGATGTACTTGAGATATTAAATGGTTTATTAGCTAAAAAAAAATATTCCAAAATTACCAAGAGAAAAATAGAATTTGGCGAAGATTTAAATAAAGAGCAAGAAAAAATACTGGTTGAATATTTCGAAAATGTACCAGTTTTTGTGACCAATTATCCAAAGCACATTAAGCCTTTTTACATGCGCCAATCAACTGATGATCAAACAACTGTTGATAATTTTGATTTACTTGTTCCTAATGTTGGTGAAATAATCGGTGGAAGTTTAAGAGAATATAGAATTGATTTGTTGAATAAGGCCATACTTGAACAAAATTTGGACCCAGGTGTTTTTGATTTATACCTGGAAACAAAAAAATTTGGTGCAATGAAAATGGGCGGATGGGGTCTAGGATTAGAAAGGCTAATGCAATTTTTGATTAATATAGAGAATATCAGAGACTGCTGTGCTTTTCCGCGATATCTTTATAATTGCAAAATGTGAAGAATAGTTTAATTCTAAATAGTTTTTTTTATTTTAAATAAAATTTTCATTTACTTATAAAAAGAATTTCATTTTATTAAGAAATTACGGATTTAAGCTTTTGATTTCAGTATTGTAAGTAGCGAGTACACAAAAACTGTGTTTTAAGTAGCAATTATTCCACAAGCTAACCAAATAAAACTTGTGTTGTTCTATAGTGTTAAGAGTTGACGCAGAAAACTACTACTAAATAAAAGAAAAATCTCTATTTTTATTGTACCTTTTTGAGCAAAGGCTTCGATCTGGTCTAAAACATGCAACCCGTACAACATAGATATTCTTAAGATTTTCTTTCCCCTTACGAGTATCGAGCATTCGCTCCCCTGAATGACTAACGGTCGGCTATTTAAATTAATTAGAGTAAAAAAGAATAACTCTTAGTAAATTCAATTGCAATTAAATAGATTAAGTCCTCGCAACTTTATCAATTATTTTATATTGGTTAAGCTTTATAAATATAAAAATTTACAAAAGCATAAAGTTGTGAAAAAAAATTGAATAAAAAATCTTGACTAATTCTCTATTAAAATTAATTAGAGGAAAAAAGAATAACTGTTAGTAAATTCAATTGTAATTAACTGTTATTTAATTTAGATTTTTTTTTTAAATTAAATTAAGAAAAAATTGCCCAACGGGAGGATCGAACTTACGACCTTCGCGTTATTAGCACGACGCTCTAACCAACTGAGCTAGTCGGGCTTGGTAATTTGATGTTTAACTTTGAAAAGCATCTTATTTTATTTATAATAAATATATAGGATCAAATTTGTTTTAGTTTTAGTTCTGAAAAAAAAATTGGAATTAAAAATCTTTATTAAAATAAAATTATTTACATTTATTCTGGTCAAATTAAATAATTTAATTAAAAGATTATTTGTTTAATATCGGATAAAAATTGAGATAATTTACAAATTTTGTTTTTGGGTACAAATCCACATTCATTTGTCAAAATGTTTTTCACGTACAAATCATTTTTTGAATCATTAATTTCATTCAAAATAACCAAACGATCAGAGAAATTAATTGATAATTCTTGAATTGAACTAGACTTGTGTGATATTGTGCATACATAAATCAAATTTGAATCTTCTATTTGGCTTGATTGAGACAAAGATTCATCTTGCTCAAATAGAAAAGTATTGGCTGATTGAAAATCTTGTGATTTGAATCCAAATGAATCAAT